>PVJS01006152.1:0-32591 GCA_004027185.1 Glis glis | reverse complement strand
AATAATTATTTTGTTGGGAGGTATTTTTGACTCCATAAATATCTTGTATTTCACAGAACTTTTAGTTTATGTGTGTGTTTAGATTTATATCTTCTTCAATTCTTTTTTTTTTTTTTCGGTACAGGGATTGAACCCAGGGGCGTTCTACCTCTGTGCTACACCCCCGGCCCTATTTTTTATGCTTTACTTTGTAGCCGGGTCTCACGAAGTTGCAGAGGGCCTCACTAAGTAGAGAGAGAGAGACGGGGGGAGGGAGAGAGAGAGGGAGAGAGAGAGAGAGGGAGAGAGAGCTGAGGCTGGCCGCGAACCCTGATGCTCGGGTCTCTGCCTCCCAAAGTACTGGGATTACAAGCGTGCGCCACCATGCCCGGCCTTCTTCATCAATTCTTAATGTCACTATTTTGATGCTCAAATTCTCCCTACATTTGGACATGGGAGTGGGAGTCTATATAATTTTGCTTGCTTTGGTTTTCACTTCTAATTTGTGTTTTATTTTATTTTAATTGTTTGGATTATGTCATTATTCTTTCTGGCAAAATGACAATGATCTTGGCTTTTGTATTCATTTTTCCTCAGTTGTGGAATCAACTATTGCTAAGTATTTAAACATATTAAAATTATGCTCACCACTGATGTCTCCAATTCTGATTCAATTCCACAGAGTTCTTTCTGTTTATTCTAGGTCCCCTTTCCTTATTTGTGATTCACTTCTCTGACATTGGAGCCTTGCTTTCATTACTCTTAATATATTGACGTATTTGACTACTCTTACTGTATCTAACAATCTCCCTTTATAGCTAACCTGCAGTCTATCTGTCCTTTACAAACACACTGGTCAGTCTGTTCATGTTTCAACATTTCAACATCTACCCCTGTACTTCCCATCACAGGAGTGCCCTCCTCTCACTGTATGGCCTTGAACACTCTAATGCATTGGGTCGAAAGTATAAAAAGAACTCTCCTCAGCTTGAGTTCTGAACTCTTCAGACTGCTGGGATTCTTTATTTCTTCCTTCATGCACACTACCTTTCTCAGACACAATGGGAGCTTTTGGATTGAAATAACTAATAAAAGAAGGAAATGGATGGACAGGGTGAAATTGATAAAAATTAAAACATTTTTAGGCCAAAATGATTCTGAGTTTTTTGATAGCTGGCACATGGTAATAGCCATAATTACAAAGAAAGCACTCATAATGGTATGAACGAAGACGAGGGTGACATATGTAAGACCTAGCAATCCATCTTTCATTTTCATTTAATTGATTGCACATGTGTTTACATTTTTATTGTCAGCATAATGATTAATTTTATTGATAACTATCCCTTTGATTAATGATCTGTGCTATTTATGCCAATGGGACCTCCTGGCGTCCAGAAGGGAGAAAGAATTTGATCAGTTAATGGAATGGACATGTAACCTTAAGTCAGCAATGTTAACCATGGTAATATAAGACTAGAGAAATATAGTTTAGTAATGGTCTGCGGGGTACAAAAGAATCACAGATAAGCAATCACATATTTCAGTAGATATTGGAAAATAATAAAGAAGATATTCTACAGAAACATTTATAGGACAAAGACCCAGCTGAGCATGGGGTGGGGAATGGGTGTCAGGGGAGAAAGAGAAAGAGAAAGATAGTCAGCAGAGAGACTCATTCATTGCAGCTTTATATTTCAATGCAGTTAAAGAACTCCTGGCCATCAATATCTGCTAGAATAGAAAAGTTAGAAAAGAAATATTATTTGAAATATTCTTAGATATGTCATAAATTTTGTGAATCTTATTCTTCCAAATTAACAGTGAAGTCATGTTATATTTCCATATTTAAGAAGCACTAGTGATTTTAACTCCTCATTTTTTTTCTGGTGAATTGAGTTGGCACAGGAGTAGACTTTATTATTAAAATATTCTCAAATCATTAGCACTTTTTGTTTGCTTGTGAGGCTAGCCAAGGCATGCATTGGTTCCAAGTTCTCAGTTTTGTTGGTTTACAAAGCTCATTTCAATATTATAAATACAATATAAGCATGACCTAGTAAATAACTATATCAATTAAATTTAAAGGAATTTTTAATTATTTTTATATGCTTGAGACAAATGTATTGCTGACTGGTATGTATAATGTTTGATTTCATTTTATTTTTCAGAGTCGAGTCCACTATACCTTTATTCTCAAAGTTATCATTCTCTCTAATTGAAATTTTAATTCAAATTTTTAATAAAATAAAGATTTATTGGACTGATTAATTGGGATGACATGTCACAGTTTAATAATTTTATTAAAACTATCATTGTGTTTCTTTATCTGTAAAATGAGGATACCTAATAGTAATCAACTCATCATATTATTATAAAGTCTAAATGACTCAGTGTATCTGAAGTCTGTAGAAAAGTCTATGGCATATTGAAAATACCCAATAACTGTTAATTATTATTATCAGTAGTAGTATGGAAATGGGCAATATATATGTGTGTATAAATAAAATAAATAATAATTATTATTAGTATAAAAAACTATCATTGCTTTAAATAAACACTATAGCTGGGAACACTTGTAATTCCATTACTTGGAAGGCTGAGACAAGAAAATCACAGATTTGAGGCCAGCCTGGGCAACTTATGGAGACCCTATTTCAAAAATTTAAAAAAGTGTTGGTGGGGGAGTGAGGATGTTGCTTAATGGTAAAGTTACCCTGGATTCAATCCCTAGTACCTAAATAACTAAACAAACAAACAAACAAATTAGCACCCTAACTATAACTCGGTGAGGTATGACTAAAGACAATATAAAGAAAATGATCAGATAATATTGTCTACTTTTAGGAAAAGGTATAGTTTATTAAAATAAACATTTAGATAAACAGATAAATTATATATTAAACTCAAGCATGGCATTCTCTATCAATAAAGTAAAATAACTGAGCACTAAATTAATTTGTTTCTACAATAAATTAAAAACTGAAATGAGGTATTTCAGGTATTCATCTCCAAATTTTTATTTCCTTTCTATACTTTAAATTTATTTATTTTCTATCTCTTCACTAATTCAAGCTTTTCCTATCCATGACATGAAAGAGTACTCTCTTTCATTCTCCTTTTCTTTACAATCGAACTCTACTTTTCTAAATACTGTTTATTAAATTTTCTTTTGGTTATTTTGCTTTTTCTTTTTAGTGCAAATGAAAACAAGGTGCATTATGCTATTATTTAATGTATTAATTATCACCTCATTTATACTGTATAATGAACCAGGTCCCACAGCCCTTCACTTTCAATGATATCCATTACTTTTTCTTCATGCTGTTACATGTCATTTGGTGTATTGGTTTGTTTTCTGTTGCCAATAATAGAACTCCACAAATGAAGTACTTAAAGAAAAAGTGTGTTTATTTTGGCTCATGGTTCTGGAAGTGCAAGGTCAAGGGTCACATACGGTGCTGGCTTTCCCCCTGGAAGAGTCCTGAGGCAGCAAAGGGCATCACATTGAAAGAGATATGGAGTGTACATGCATGTTTCTTCTGATCCCTTTTCCTTTTCTTACAAAGCCACCAGGATTCAATCATGGGGCCTCCAACCAACTTACCTCATCTAATCTTAATCACCTTCCAAAGGCTCTACCCTCAAATCACTATAGTAGATTAAGTTTCCTTCATTTTAATAGCTCACAATGGGGATTAGATTTAACCCATGAAGCCTAGGGGGACACACTAAGCTCACAACCAAACCATTTTGCACCTGGGGATTGGTCAATCTAGTTCAGAATGACTGTGATTGTTCCCAAGCTGCAGGTCAGATCTTTGAGTCCCTCATCCTCTTCAGAGAGGCAAGCTTGGGGGGCAGGAATTTTTCACTGTTAGAACAAAAATAGAAATGAAAGTCCCCATCACAAAAGTACATTCCATGTCTTTGTTTTATAATGAATGCCAATATCCCACTAGTCAAAGCAAAACATGCAGAGCCAACACTTGAATGATAGGAAAGTATACTCCACCTTTACTAGAAGTAACTGTAGAGTCTGTCTCACACGGAAGGGTGTGAATACAGGGAAAGGCACAAAACTGGGATTAATAATTCCACCTGCCGCACATATTCTACCTTCTTATATTATCTATACTCTTTGTAAAGATTAGCCTATCCCAAATTGAAGCAATTTCTCATCTATTATTTTTTCTATCTCGGTCTATTCTTTCAGTCATTTGTGGCCAGAGCCCTTTCTAGTCCTAGAATCTATGAAATCCTATATTGCAAGCAATCAATAGTTTTTACTCAATTTTTAAATGGTGTCTAGAAACACATTATTTTCCTGAATGTAGTTCATATTGCATAACCAGTAGTTGAACTGACCTCTTTCCATGGATAGAATCACACGAGGGCAAACAGGCTTTCCAGTGTCTCTTCTGACATCTTTGATATAGTGCTTAATTATGGAAGGACAATTAGAGTCCTGGGTATGAGGTCAAGCAAAGGTTGACTCTGGTCGAGTAGCAATTAGCCACTCAACTTTTCTAAGAATAAGTACACAAAAGTGTCATTGTATTTGTTGACAATAACTAAATATTCATTTCAGAGGTCTTTAGAGAAAATAAAACCCTGCTAGCCATTAAAAGTATAATTTTCTCTATCAGGAACTCTAGCTGTTATCTACCTTTGAAAAGTACTTAAAGCTTTTGCATTCAGACACCATCATTGAACATGGTTTGCTTTATTTGAATCACAAGATGGGAAGTTAGTTTATAAAAATACTTTCTTACTGAATGACATGAGTAAAAGCTGAAGCAGATGAGGAAAACTCATTTAATAAATGGAATGTTGGAACTGTTAAAATATGGCAAAAAGTAGAATCAAATTTCTACTATATATAGCATACAGAGAAAACTTCAGATATATTGAATACCTAATTATTAAAAGGTTAAAAAAAGTAAAAGAAAAATTCCAAGAAAATCCATTGTTGTTCACATATTTTTAACCAGTTGGAAACTCTGATACCATTTGCTAAAAGTCATTTTTAAATTAATTTTATTTTTATTACAGTTTTAAATTTATAGGAAAATGCAAAGATAATATAGAGAACCTACATAATCTCTACCTTCAGTTTACCTATTATTAATATAAAGTATGGTGACTTTGTTATAAGTCATGAACCAATGTGGATATATGATTATTAGTATAAGTGTATCTTTTTTAGATTTATTAGTTTTTAACTTTTTTATATTCCAGATTGTCTTTTAGTACACTACCTTATATTTATCTCCTTAGTCTCCTCTTATCGGTGATATTTTCCCAGACATTCTTTGTGTTTAATATCAATAGTATGTGAAATATTGGATAAGATATCTGGAGTTGTCTGATGTTTTTCTAATGATTACACTGGGGTCATATGTTTTGGGGAGGACATGTCACCATCACTATAATATATCAGAGAGACATGCAGCCAGCCTGACATCACTGTGGACGCGGACCTTGAAAACTGGGATGAGGCAGAGTTTGTCTGGATGCCCTACTATTGAAGTTAGCTTCCCCCTTCTTTTCATCTTGTACTGTTTGGAATTCAGTCAGTATACTCAGATTTCACTATAAGAATAGGGAATTATCTTCTACTCCATGTGAAATCTACATCAATTATTTGGAATTGTTCTTCATGGAGTGTTTGTTTGTTTGCTTGTTTATTTACCTATTTACTTATTTTCTGTTGCTAGCCATCCAGTTTAGAGCTTTTCACATGCTAAGCATATGCTCTGTCTCTGAGATATATGTCTAGAGATCAATTTATTTGTTCAATAATATATATCATTTTGGATTCATGAATATTTATGTAATCTTTGGAATTCTAATCCAATATTTTAATATTACTTTTTTGATAAAATTATCCAACACTCCAGAGCTACATTAAAATTTTAATTGAAGTGAAAAGATATTTGGAAGAAAGTCAAGGAAGCATATTAAAGAAGGATTCTTTTTTTAATTTTTTCACTAAAATTGTTCCATCTTTGACTATTGACATACTTGACACCTATGTCTCTTTGAATACGCCTATTATCTCTGTGTGTTTTATTTATTTTTATTATAGATTTGCATGGCTTTATATTATGATACTATAAGATGCTCCAAGCTCATCTTGTATATTGTATGCTATAGCCCTCAGAAGCAACAATATCTCAAAGGAGCTTAATATATTTGCCACTGCTAGCCTGTTTTTGTTTTTAGGTCTCCCTAATAGAGAGAACAAAGGGATATGTGTACGTATGTATACCAATATTTTTATATATAACTATCTCTATGTTAAAGTAAACATGAGTTCTTAGTGATGTTTTAAAATCTAGTTACCATGTGGATAATTCTAACTTCATGTATATTTAGTATATCATTTTCTCCCCTTGCTAATTTGTAAATTCTCACCCCAATAATAAGAAACTTGGAATCCTCTATCCGTCATTGATTTACTTAATTATCAATCCCATATACATTTATAATGATACTGAAAATGTGAACCCATTCCCTGGTCGAAAACATTAATAACTATTGTGTGTATATAGTATCTTTGCTTTTAGTTTCACAGACTCTACTCATTTCCAAAATTTTTCAGATGTTTTTGTTCTACCTTCCTCAGTGAGGTTGTTTTATACATTTATAATAATGACTACATAGTTTTTTTTTTAAGATAGGCACTTTTTAATAGGATTTTAAAACCTTTTGATGACAAAGAGTAAAATAAACAAAGCCAATTTAAAAATGTTAGCTCTGGGAAAAATGAACTCATATACTAAATGTACATGAATTCTTAAAAATGACAAGAAAAATACAAATACTCTAATAAAATATTTGGAAATAGTTAAGTAGAATTTTTCAGAAGAATAAATCCTAATAATCACTAGTATATATAAAGATACTCAAATTCTATGTACTAGGGGACTTGAAAAGTAGCAATTAGCTATTGACATAAGAACACCACAAAAAATCAAAGGGCATTGTTCTTTTGGATAAAAAGGAAAAATTATCCATATGACTCACTGATGGAAATCAATCTGGCCACAAATTATAATAAAGAAAAGTAGGTTCACTTTTCTGTTTAAAAACTTTACTTCTAAAAATATATTCCATAAAAAATTTAAAAAATTAAGGAGATATATGCATAAGTGTTATTCTTTACATTGGAAAGAAAATCAAACATTCATCAATGTGCATGCATATTTCTACCCTATTCTATTTTTACAATATATAGTAATGTCTTCTTTATTTTGTTGATATGATATGGGATATATATATATATACATATATATATATATACAAATTATTTTAGTGAATACATGAGAGAATATGCAAATTACAGATGTATAAAAGTGGATAAATATTAATTTAATATGACTGTTGTAATGAGATTATGCCTGAGCGAAATGGTAGCTCGGAAGAAGTTAGGTACTAATTTTCACATGACTTTTCTCAAAATGTAGGTTAACTTAGAGCAATGGATTCAATAGGCAACTTTAAAATAACACTTCAGGCTAATGTGAAAAGTATAAAATTCTTATAGTCTCTTGAATCAGTTCAGAGAACACATTTCAAAAAAGTGATAGCCTCATTTCACTGACAGTGATAGATTCCTCTGCCTGTCTAATTAAAAATGTATATTTATGCTATAAAATATTTTATGCATCCACATACTATAAAGTATTCTATTGTTTTATTTTTTATAAACTAGTTACTAATTAGAGATGGGCATGGTAGCCTATAATCCCAGCAACTCAGAAGGCTGAGACAGGAAAAAAAAAAAAACTTCAAGGGCAGCCTGGATAATTTAGCAAGACCTTGTCTTGAAATAAAAACTAAAAAGGGCTGTGTATGCAGTTAAGTGGTAGAGCACTCCTGGGCTAAATCCCCAGTGCCACACACACACACACACACACACACAAACACGCAATAAAAAACAAAAACAGAAAAAAATTACTGTTTGAATTAAATGAGAATTTTACTCCTTTAATGTTATTAATCTTTGTAATCTCTGTAATTTATGCCATTCTAATCAGTTACTCAAAAGAAGCCATTTTTTCTTTAATAAAAATGGCTTATCTTGGGTAAATTATATGTAATATCTGGAAAATCAAATATATCGCAACAGGGAATCTCTTAAAATTAAAAAACAGTTGGTCAAATATGTGAAGTCAACTTTAATGGTCCTCTAAGTGAAAGGAACTAGAAATACTAATCCCAGTAATTGAAGCCACCCAAAAAGTACAGCTGACATTTCGAGGTGATAGTAGGGATAGACTTGGAAAAAAATCTCCATTATACCTTGATATGTTTAAAAATTTTCAAGGGTATAGGAAGGATATTATTTGAAAGCCTTGATGCTCTGCAGATTGGAAAAATGTTGTATAATGAAAAGTGTAGAACATTGCTGTTGGGGGGAAGTGGTTACAATTTTGAATGCCTTCAAAACTGGGCATAAAAGAGGTGTCACAGCTGGTTGAGGACTAAGGGACAAATCTGAGTGTGCATTATTTGTTTCAGGATATGAACATTCAATGTAAGGAAAAAAAATTCTGGGCAGACAAAATGTGTATCCAGATTGAAATATTCTGCTGTGGTCCTGCTTTGTGAACTTCTATCTAGTGGCAAAGCAATACTAATACTTTAATTGGTACTGAGAACCAACATCATTCTATTGCTCCACACAAATACATTTCTTTGAAATTCTTTGTACATTTCAAAGAATTCAAAGTTCATTAACAATGTTTTTACAGTGATAGTACCTAACTATAATTTTGATAAAATCAGAAATCAAATGTCATATTTATTCAACATAGATATAATCAGGAGTCATTTAATATGTTCATGTCAGGAATGTATTTTTGCCTTTCAGTTCTGCCAGAGATGGTAGAAAGCACAAGATGCACCTTCCTGCCTCGGAGAACAAGAATAAAATACAAAATACAAAGGGACACATAATTCTGATGACGCTGAAGATGTCAACATAATGAGTGGATACCTTCCACTGCCCCTATTTACTGTCTTAATAGTTATTTCCAGGGTGCAGTGCACGGGTGGGAAAATCAGGTGGAGTGTGGTGTGATCTCTGAATTGAGGAGACATAAAATACTGGGGAGACTGAGAGTATTCCAGAACTCACAGGAAAAAATACTTCAGAGTTACACAAGGAGAGAAATATGAAAATCTTCAGAGGGTGCATCTCACTTATTCAGATAAATAATGATCAGAATATTTGTAAGGTGATAACCACCAAGATTAATGTCACACTGGGCATGGTGATGCATGCCTGTAATCCCAGTAGTGAAGAGGCTGAGACAGGAGGATCGCAGGTTGGAGGCAAGGCCAACCTCAGCAACTTAGTGAGGCTTTCATCAACTTAGCAAGACCCCATTTCCAAATAAAAATAAATAAACTAATATAGGGCTGGGGTTGTAGCTCAGAGATAGAATGTCCCTGTGTTCAATCCCCAGCACCACAAAAGCAATAAATAAACAAATAAATAGATAAATAAATAAATTAATTAATTAAATATTTGTTACTACAGTAATGGAATTTACTGGATATGGAATAGAAAGAAGCCAAACTAGGAAGAGCTTTCGTGGCCATTTTAAGAACATGAGTGTTTAATGATGCAAAATTGGAAGTTAGTGATCACACTTGTATTTTGTACAAAATGCTTAATTAGCTCTGCAGAGAGGTTTAGAAGAAGTCAAAGTAGCTAGGGCCAGATTTCAAAGACAAATTGATTGTGGTTTATACTAGATGTGATAATGTAAAGATGTGATAATATAAAAATTATTGGATTGAGGCAAGTTGTAGTTTAAAAATGGGGGTAACAAGACAAGGTGGGTACTGGGATTGGGTCGAGTTGAGATTGTTTCCTTTTAATTGTACCCTTATAATATATTCAAATGTGTTCAGTATTATTGATTTACATCTACCTTATGTTAATATAGATTTTAATATAATATTTGAGATTTAATATAATTTTTAAAATAGACATTAATAAATCCCTATTATTAATGTCTATTATTAGTAAATATCACACTTTTATCTTATTCTTAATGGTTGTCTGACTCTAAAAGTAATTATTTACAAAATGTATTATGCATTTTACCAAAGCTTCCCTTTTTAACATCAATAGGTCCAAATGCGGCCGAAGTTCCCTATTACTGAATGTAAGCGTTTTTTATCATTCACTATTTGCACAACCTTAATTTTTCCAATGGGTACTAATTTTCATGTTTTATAAATACAATTTTCTTTACCTTTGGACTCTTCTTTCATATTAATTCTCCACTTTACAAATTATTTTTTGTTGTGTTTGGTACCATTTTGAACCAGGGTCTCACTAAGTTACCATTCGCTGACTCAAACCTGTGATCCTTTTGTATCAAACTCCCAAGTACTGGGATTACAAGCATGCACTACCACTCATAGCTTATACCTTATAAATTATTATATTATACCTATAATGGCTAAGCATTTTATTTTGGTTACAAGTCTAACTCTACAACAAAAAGGCAACATACTTTTAAGGCTCTATTGGTATAATTATATTTATAGAATATATCCTTGTTAAGATGTATGTTCACTAAATTATTTCTTATAAAGCCTGAAGTACAAGTTATGGCTTTTAAAAGAGACAGAGAGGGAAGATAATTCACTGTTTCATGAGATAATCATTTTAAAATATTAAAATTCAATGTCTGAATCAAGGTAAAAATATCTTCTAATTTGCCTTGTATTTGGCAAATATTATTTTTCTTTAGAGGTTTTATATAAATAAATAAAAATACATATATTCTCAATAGAGTATAATTTGCCCTTTGACGCTAATTAAAATTCAGTGAAAGTTAGTTTATCCAGTATGATGTATTGGTAGATAATTTTGAAAGGTGTTTTTTATTTCTAGTATTTAACTGAGCATTGCAAAAGCATTATTCAAGTATTTAAAATGGATCAATTCTATATTAACTTTGCACATACAGAAATCAAAGCATAATTGACACTTATGACCGATAACTCTGCTTCTATTTAACTCTAGGGAAAGTAAAATATACTTTTACTATAAGCAGTAAAAGTACATCCAGTCACGTATAACACTTACCTTGCTAGTGTATTAGATTAGCATTCATAGGAAATACAGTGCTGCTTCCTTTTACATATATATAAAATTTGTGTTAATAATAGTTAAATTATTTTGGATATTGTGAGTAAAATATCAAAATCATTATTCAATGTTTATTTTATAGATTGAATAATATATAGGAAAACAAAATCCTGCTTGTTTTTATTCTACGCAATTCAATAAATAAATGTCTGCTGGTGTAGTTATAGTTATGTTGTACATTGGTGCAAAGAATGAAATTTGAATAAACTCTACTTCCTATTCTCTTAAGTATCAATATAAAAAGAAAATGGTAAAGCCAGGTGTGGTGGCATATGCCTCTAATCCCAGTACTTGGGAGGTCAACACAGGAGGATCATAGATTTGAGGACAGCCTCAGCAATTTAGCATGGCCCTGTTTCAAAAAAAAAAAATAGGGCTGGGGTATAGGTCAAAGGTAGAATGTCCCTAGGTTCAATTCTCAGTACCAAAAAAAAAAGGAACAAAACACTTTTCCAACTATTATTCTACCCCAAGAAACTCACTCTGATTCTTTCCAAGAAAATCTGTGCTCTAAAATTGGCATTTCTGTTGATATTTTCCATAGCCTCCAGAATTGAGAAAGTCATGTTTGTGCCTCTGGAGCTGTGGACTCCAACACAAATCACTTTTATGGAGTAGGAAAAGAGATTCAAAACATGTCTGGCATTCTTGATTTTGTTGATTTTTATGTTTCTTTTGACCTATCATAAAATTGGATTGTATAATGTTCTGTTTTCCGGTGATGACCACTTCCAAAGTGTGTATCTTAAAGTTATGCATTATGTAGACTGAATGAGACATTGAATCAGTCATTAGACCATGGTCCTTCTTTCCTTTTACCAAAATGCTTCTGAAGCACTCCTGAATGATTTGAACAAGAAGGTACATTTAGATTCTTGTATAAACTCTCTCAAAAAAATGGACCTTGAAATAATTATTCTGCAGCTATGATATTACTATTGCAAGTACTAATTGTGTCCAGGAAAAGGTAATATATCCACTACCAGTTATTTTATTTCAACATATTTTGTTATTATTGATTTGTTTGGTTTAACACAGCTTTTTTACATTTAGCTTGTATTCATCTCTACAAATATAAAGTTGTTTGGTTATGCTAAGTAAATTGATATTCTACATATTAAAGAGTTAATAGATATTTTGAACTCATGCATTATTTTAACATGATTTAATTAGTTTAATTCCAGAAATACAACAATGGTTCAACATATACAAATCAATACACATAATACAACACATAAATAGAATAAAAACCAAAAATCACATGATATTTTACACAGATGCAGAGAAAGTCTTTAACAAATTTCAACACTCATTCATGATAAAAAAAAACACACTGAAGAAACTAGGGATAGAAGGAAATTACCTCAGTATCATAAAGGCTATATGACAAATCCAAATCCAACATCACAATGAAGAGGGGAGGGAGTGAAAACATTTTCTCTAAAATCAGAAACAAAACAAGGAACTCCACTCTCACCATTCCTACTCAATATGGTACTTGAAACTTTAGCCAGAGCAATTGGGCAAAAGAAATAAATAAACAAATATAAATAAGAAAGGAAGAAATAAAATTGCTACTTATTTGCACATGGTTTGGTTCTGTATTTAGACTATTCTAAAAGCTCCGCCAGAAACTTTATAGAGCTGAAAAATGAATTGTCTCGATCAACATCCTCAATGCTGTCTTCCAAAATGACTGACCACACAACTTAGAGGAAGGGAGATTTATTAACTCACAGGATTTGGACATTTAAAGGTTCAATCCATGTGAGGCCAGGTCTGCAGATCTCAGGGCATGGCTGTGGGAAGCAGAGTAGGGAAAGAGCAGAGGCTTCGCTCTCACATCACGGAGGTCAGTAGCAAAGAGAGAGCAGGGGGAGGAGAAGACCTTGTATAATCCCCAAAGCCACACCCCAGGACCCCTCCTTAGCAACCAAGCCCCAATTCCAAAATTGCTACTTTGTTTCCATGAGGGGTAGGGGGACATTCTAAATCCAAATCTTTACATGAATTCAGCAAAGGAACAGGATATCAAATAAAAATAAAAATAAAAACTTTCTATACACTAATAGTGAATCTCCTGGGAAAGAAATCAAGAAAACCATCTATTCACAATAACTTAAAAAATACTTTGGAAAAAAAAATCTAACCAAAGAGGTGAGACCTCTTCAAGGAAAATTACAGAAATATGAATAAATAGAAAAAGAGATCAGAAGAAATTAATACTATGTTCATGGAAAGGCAGAATGAATATTGTTAAAAAAAAACTATATGAACATATTACCAAAAGTGATATACTGACACATGCATTCCCTATTAAAATACCAGTTACATTTTTCTTTTTTTTTTTTTTTTGCGGTACCTGGGATTGAACGCAGGGGCGTTCTAACTCCGCTACACCCCTGGCCCTATTGTTTATACTTTATTTTGAAACAGGGTCTCACAAAGTTGCGGAGGGCCTCACTAAGGAGAAAGAGAGAGAGAGAGAGAGAGACAGGGAGAGAGCGAGAGAGCTGAGGCTGGCCGCGAACCCGGATCCTCCGGTCTCCGCCTCCCAAAGTACTGGGATTGCAAGTGTGTGCCACCACACCCGGCCCCAGTTACATTTTTCTCAGAATAAGAAAAAAATCCTATGTGTGTGTGTGTGTGTGTGTGTGTGTGTGTGTGTGTGTGTGTTTTGAGGTACTAGGGATTGTAACGAGGGACATGCTACCTCTGAGCTACACCCTCAGCCCTATTTTTTATTCTTTATTTTGAGACAGGGTCTCCCTAAATTGGGGAGGGCCTAAGTAGCTAAGGCTGGCCACAAACTCAGATCCTCCGGTCTCAGTCTCCCAAGTACTGGGATTACAGTGTGTGCCACCAAGCCAGGCTAAATATATATATATTTTAAACAACAAAAAAATTAGACTTAGAGGCATCATAATACCCTCACTAAAATTATATCACAGAAGCATAGTAACAAAAACAACTTGGTACTGGGATGAAAATAGATGTGGAGACCAATTGAACAGAATATAAGATATAGAGACAACCTCACACAACCATAGTCATCTGATTCCTGACAAAGGTGCCAAAAATCTACTGTTAGGGTTTGGATTTATATGTGTCCCCCAGAGAAACTTATGTGTTAGGAATCACAGCCTGGTTCAGAGTCAGGGCATGGCTGGAAGTGGGTCCCTGAGTGTGTGGCATTTGAGACTGCATCATCCCTGGTCCCCACCCCTTTCTTTCTGCATCCGGCCGCCATGTTGTGAGGAAAGCATCCCTCTGCCATGTCTTGCTGCTGTGATTTTTGCCTTGGAGCTGGCCAACTATAGACTGAACCTCTGAAACAATGAGCCCTAATAACCTTTCCTCCAATTTGTTATTGTTGGGCATTTTGGTCCTACTGATGAGAAAATCTGACTAATATGTTTGCCTTGGAGAAAAGAGAACCTCTTTAACAAATAGTGCCTGGAAAAATGGATGCCCATGCATAAAAGTTTGAAACTATATCTCTATCCCCCCACGCGCACAAAAGTCTACTCAAAATGGATCAAGGACATAGGAATAAAACCATAATTTCAAAATTTCTAGAAAATAACATAAAAGTCAACACTCCAACATATAGGAATAGGCAGCAACTTTTCCAGTAGGACTTCTAAACCTCGGGAAATCATAACAAAAATCAATAAATAAAATGGCATAAAATTCTAAAGCTTCTGCACAACAAAGAAAACAAATGTACATGGAGAGGGCCTTCTAAATGAAGAAAACCTTTGCTAGCTATTTTTCCAACAGAGTGTTAATATCCAGAATATATAAAAATTCAATATAAAAATAATAACCCATTCAGTAAATGGGAAAATGAGCTAAACAAACACTTCTCAAATGAAGAAGTACAAATGGCCAACAATTCTATGAAAACATATTTAGCATTTTTAGCATTCAGGAAAATGCAAACCAAAACTATGCTGAGATTTCTTCTCACTCTAGCAGAATGGCAATCATCAACATAATGGTGACCAGACATGGTGATATACGCCTGTTATCCCAGTACTTAGGATGCTGAGACAGGAGGATTGCAGGTTCTAGGCCAGCCTTGGCAAAATAGAAAGACTCTCAGCAATCTAGCAAGACCCTGTCTCTAAAACAAAGAATAAAAAGAGCAGGGGGTAGCTCAGAAGTAGAACAAGCCTGGGTTCAATCCTCAGTACCACAAAAGGTAAAACATATATATAATGCTGGTGAGGATGTGGGGTAAAGGGAGCCCTTAAACACTGTTGGTGTTTCCACTATGGAAATCAGTATGGAAGTTGCACAAAAACTAAAAATGTAACTACTATATGATCCTATTCTACCACTCTTTGATATCTTTCCAATAGCATTAAATTCAGCCTAGAGATAGATGCATTTCTATTTTTTTAGCAGCACAATTCACCTTCAAATTATGGAACCAAACTATCAGTCAAATGATGAATGAGTGAAGAAAATGTACTATACACACATATCATGGAGTTTTATTCAGTCTTAAAGAAGTAAATTATGCCATTTGCAGAAAAATGAGTAGAATTGGAGAGCATTATTATGTCAAGTGAAATAAGCACAACTCAGAAAGTCAAATGTCTTAATATTTTATCTACAACATTAGCAATTTTTTTGTTCTTTCAATTTAAACTTACAACACATATGTTTCCATCTTCCTATGTTTTCTCTTACAAACTAAAGGTAGAAAAAAATCAAAAGAAAGTGGGGTGAGGAGACCTCATTAAGATAGAAGTGAGACCAGTAGAATAGAGAAAGATGACTAGGTGGAGGGAGAGGGGAGGGAAAAGAGCAGTACTGGGGAGTGAAATTGACCAAATTATGTATGTGAATGTACAAATAAAAAATAAAATTAAGGAAAAAATATATATATCATATTCTATACTAACATATATTAACCATGTAAAAGACTTTCCAATTAATCCAAGCACTTTCACTTTAAATTAAGTGTTTTATACACCAGTGCAATATATGATGTTAACCTTAGTTATTACAACCGCTACCTCTAATGCATTTCATTATAACGAGATTGATTGAATCAAACAAAAAATGCTCGAATGCTGAAAAATTTTAACCCAATAAGATTACCATTTTATTTATCATGTGCTATAGGGATTATGTAAGACTCAATAAAATTTCTGTAGCTAGTGTTAAAATATTTTACTAAAAGGTAATATAAAACATTTGTAGTCACAATACTGTTTTATGAAATATGTCTGTTTCTGTGTTATGTTTAAGAAGTATATTGATTTTTAAGTATATATTAGGTTTCTCAGGTTTTTTTTTTTTAAATTGATTCGTACTTCAAACATTCACAAGACTTTTTTTTATTTGCTTGGCAAAAACCACAAGGACAATGGTCACTGAGATATTGATGTTCTTATTTCCTTCATTTAAATCTATAAAGAAAAAGAGGCCAATTAAGAATTAGGAACTATTATAGTCAATTCATAACATAATTTGTTATAAATGAAACCTTTTTACAAGATAATAACATAACTGAAAAGGAGCAGATCTGCATGTGTGTGTGTGTGTGTGTGTGTATGTGCATGCATACAAGTTTATAAAATAATCTAAGCATTTTCAGGCAATAATATAGCTACCCAGTATTGTGAAAGCATAACAAATCAAAGGAAACAGAGTGATTTAATTTTTCACTTGTAAACTCTATGAACAGTCACATACCTCCTTTCCTAAGTTTCCCAATATTTTGGTTTTTTTCAAAACTAAAGAAGATCTCTGAAATTAAACCAGATTTAATAACTAAGCTGTTTTAAATTGGGCAATGTAAATTTCCAGTCAACATAGTTGATTTTATTTATTTGTTAGTAACACAAATTTTGTTAGACTTACTTAGATTGGCTTAGAGTACTTTTGCCTTGGGTTCACATCCCTATGATTGTATGTTCTAATTATACATAATATTCTGTCCATTATATTTTCTATTATTTTCTCCTGAATTATCTTTATAAAAATGGTCAATTAAACACACAATAGCAATGGATGCATCTATATCTAATAAATAATAACATTCTTTGAGCCATCTCTTGAATTTCTTTTATGCAAATAAAAGCATATAGATGTCTAAAAATGCCAAATAATATAAATTAATTAATTTTCTTTTGTTCAACAAAAAAGTGTTTATAAAATCAAGCCATTGTGAGAAAACATATAATTTACAAACAAAGAAAGTAACACTTATTTTAAAACCTCCTATAGCTGGTTGAATTAGAAACAAATAAAAATCATTATCTCAATGAATGACATTATACTGTGAAAAAGACAATCAGATTCAGAAAAGTACTTTTTATGTACTTTTTATTTTAAAAGATATATTTTTATTGAATGTTTTACCATATATCTACTTATATACACAAAAATATACATAGAGTTATGATGTTATCAATGAACTTAAAATATGAGAGGGCTGGATTTTTTTATTTCAAGAGTTGTGTTCACTGTTTAAAGATATAACTTAATGGCTGAGCATAGGAGCACACGACTTGCAATCCCAGTGACTTGGGAGGCTGAGGTACAAGGATTACAACTTTTAGGCCAGCCTGGGCAACTTAGTGAGACTCAAAATAAAGAATAAAAAGTGTTTGGGATATAGCTAAGTGGTAAAATCCTCTGGGTTCAATCCCCAGTGCTCCCCAAAACACACACACACACAATGATTAGAATGGAAGTTAGATTGTTAATTTTAATGAAAATATGGAATAATTTAGCATGGTATATATAGGAATGTTAATAGGCTTTTCACTATTATTATGAGTTATTTGTATGTTAGAACGATGGTATAGAACCAGTAGGATTGTAAAATACTTTCATAATTGTCTCCTTTTTTAGTACATTAACATGATTTACATTGTCAGTGTTTCTGACCCTTTTCCAAAAATAAATAAAATAAACAATAGACATGCAGGTGTTCAATCTTATGCAAAAACCTGAAACACACCCAATAAGGAAATTAAATTAAAAGTGAAAGAAATAGAGACAACTAAAATTAAGGGCACAATGATATAATGCTGGCAGCACCATCAACATCCACATATTAAAATAAAATATATGAACAGAAAATGCCATTTTCTCATAATTTTACATATTTGAGAAAAATTTTGATATGTTATCTTAAATATCTGTTAAAAAATATAAGCTCCTTCTCCAAATTATCAAAGAATGATTAAAAATAATGAAGTTAACATGAACAGTTTATTAAATAATGTGAGAAACTGCATTTTCAATATATATTTCAAAATGCTGTATACATATTTAAAGACTTGGAGAATCAAGGTTAAGATTAATGTCCACAATGGGACAGGTGAGCAGTTTACTGGAACTAATTACCTTTAGAAATTGTTCTGAGCAAAAATTGGAACCTGATTACTTTCATTTTTCCTTTCTCGTTTCTTTATTGCTATGACCTCTGTGGTTTCTAACCACTTTTCTAAAATTTAGGAAGACAGACTGGATTTATGTAGAATTAGAAGAGAATGACTCCAGCTTTTCAAATATAAGAGAAGAGGTATTTCATTGCATTTATTCAGAATATTTCATTTATGGGAATTATATGATGAAATGGTTGGAAAACTTAATGTAGTTCAGGCTTCTAGGAAATTAAATGAGTCATTTAATTTAATTTAAAAGTTTGTATGAGCATTTATGAAACTGAAAATCACTTAGATGTATGTTCATTTGAATAAAACCACTTCTTTCACCTTTAATTCTCACCCTCACTCAATAACTTGTGTCAGTTCCAAACTACTTGCACGTACAACACGGCTCGAGGGCCGTTCCCTAGTCTCTTGGTCTCTGTTCTCGCCTCTGAGTTTTCCTACTTTTCTTGAAGACTTCATTATATAGCTCATGTTTACAATTGTCATTTGTAGTTTTCATATTTCTAGAAGTCAATGTTTCAGCTCTTTCTCATGGTATAACTTAATTTGCACAGCCGTCTTAAGTAAAATATCAAAATCATTTACGTATTTAAACAATCTTACTGTAGTGACTCCATCATCTTAATCATCCAACTAGAGTGTAGGGGGAGGTGGTGAGATGGATACCTCTCTTCTCATCTATAAAAGAATCCTCTGTTTCAATGTTTATGACTGTATTCCAAGTTCATTGCCACTTTTTCCCCCTAAAAATTTTATACATATAATTTTCTTTCACTGTATGACCCCTTACTCATATTTCTTTGTTATGGAAAATCTTTTCCAAATTTATTTGTCTAAATCTTCTGATATGACAAGACCTATCAGAAGTCATTTTTTTCCAGCAAGTTATGTCTGAAATACTAAGTTATGTATCTATATCAGTGTTTAACTAGTTCCTTTATGGATGTCTTCATCTCAGCAATTGTCATGAGACATGGACATATGGAGTTCAAGTTTTCCTCATCAACCCATGAGCTTCATAGAGGACAACAGAGATTCTGGAGGTCAGCGAAATTGAATTAACCAAATTAGACAACAGATGTAAAACAGCTCTGTATATCCTGTCCTTACTTGATGTCAAAATATTCATTTAATTCTTTTCCCTTCCCTCCAAACCCAATCCATTTTATCAGACAACGTTTATTTATTAAGCATAATTTCAATTAATTGTTTCTCTTTGTTTGATTTTAAGGTGGGGTCTCACTATTGCTCAGGCTGGCCTCAAACTCCAGGGCTCAAGAGATCCTCCTGTCTCAGCCTCCCAAGGAACAGGGATACAACAGTCCTGTTAATTGCTCTTGCAGTAAAATCATTACTTATCATTTTGCCCTCTAAGTTAGTGTGTTGTCATTCATATGTAATTTATCTTTCTCACTTTTGGTAATTTATATTGCATACCTATTTAAAGGATTATTTATTCCACAATATTTCACTGTCTTTTCTATAATTAGATATTCAGTCTGTAATTTTCTATAATTCAGATATTCTTGAGTCCCCATTAATAAGTGGAGGCCTTTGATATTTCTGTTCTAGTATACTCTGGACACATAAAAGAAGAAATATGTAAGTTAGAATTATAGGATTGTATAGACATGTTTCTTATAATTTGTTTGGGAAAATAATATTTCTTCCAACAAATATTTTTTTAAATATCTACAATGTTTATTGACAGATAACTTTTATGCATATTTATGAGTAGTAATGTGACATTTTGATTCATATACACATTAGGTAGTGATCGCCTCTGGGTCATAAGCATACCCATCACCTTAAACATTTTGTTTTGTTTTGTTGATACTGGGGATTGAACCCAGTGGCATTCTATTTCCAAGCTATTCCCCCAGCCCTGTTTTATTTTATTTTCTTATTTTGAAACAGGGTCTCGCTAGGTTGCTGAAAGTCTTGCTACACTGCTGAGACTGTCCTTGAACCTGTGATTCTCCTGTCTCAGACTTCCAAGTACTGGGACTACGGGTGTCTGCCACCACACCCAGCTCTATTACCTTAAACTTTTATCATTTCCTTATGGCACATTCATATTCCTCTTGTCTAACTATTTGAGATATA
This sequence comes from Glis glis, assembly GCA_004027185.1. Lineage (NCBI taxonomy): Eukaryota > Metazoa > Chordata > Mammalia > Rodentia > Gliridae > Glis > Glis glis. The sequence goes on along the minus strand of PVJS01006152.1, from coordinate 11,900 downwards.
TTATGTATTGCTATTTGTATTCAACCTTCTGTTCCATAGAATACCAGAACCTATTCCTTCTTTCAAACAATAACATTGTACTTCTTAATTCCCCTCACTTCTTCCCCCAATCTTTGGAAACCACTATTTTGCTCTCATTTTCTATGACATCAGTCAATCACCTGTACTCCCATGTTTACTGTGGTGCTATCACAATAGCTAAAATATGGATAAGTATTTATTATGTAAGCATTGAAATTTTGGTGAGTCCTCAGTGTTTAGAAAAAAAATGAGCCAAGGCAAAATGAAAGGATAAATATATTCCCTGGGAGATGAATCTCTGCTTTTGAAGGAGTAGCTTGAATTAACTTCAAATGCTTCATTTCCAAAGGCTAGAATAAGTTCCCAAAGTACATTTTTAATTGGTTCCTAGAACTCAATTTTTCTCAAATGGAATTATCAAATTCACTCTGATATGGAATTTGAAGCCCATATTCGCCGAGGGCAGAACAAAAGAAAACAGAAATTTATGTTCACATCTTTATTCTATTTGTATTTATTGTGGAATCCCTAAGAATGAAAAATCAACATTGTTTTATTTGTCTTCTTAAGTGGTGACATAAAGGAGAGGACTCCCTTCTTAATATAAGGCAATTTGTATTTGTTAGGTGTAATGCTACAAGGTCACAGGGATACAATTCAAATAAAATACCAATTTCAGACATATTGAGCAGTGGTTTTATAGACCAAGTGCCTGCTTGCTCTACACCTGCCGATTAAAACTCCTTGAGGGAAACCTACTTAGGTAATTCCTTGGACCCCAATAAAGATGTTGGCTTATACATCCCTCACCCTCTCCCTTGCTCCCACCTGCAGTTTGTCACATGTATCCTGCATGGCTCTTCTCTTCCTGTTGAACTTGGGAAGTATGCTGACTTCTTTTTGGAGATCTGTGAGTCATAAGCTGCTCATGTGATTTTATGTGTTCTGTTGACTTCCCTTTTTAGCATCTCACCTGCCAGACACACCTAACATAATTCCTTTGCAGATCAGGGCTGTTCTAGAGAGAGGCTATCTTGGCAGGAGTAAACTGGACACAGGTCAGGCAAGAGCCACCGTGGCATCAGTATCTTGTGAGCAGGACACCTGGTCATGGATTGTGTACTTAAGCATTAGGCTGTCAGAAAAAAATAAAAGTATTTTGGGAAAGGCGCATTGTGAACATCCATGAACACAGCCCCTGGAGCCCCACTGAGGCAGTGCTGGAGTTTAGAGCTATTGCCCAGAGAAAGGCCTCATGACACAATTACAGGAAAAACTACCACCCTCGTTCTGAAGAATTCTGAAGAACAGCACTGCCACACTATACTTGTGAGTAATTTTAAAACACAAAATTAATAGTAATTAGACTTGCAAAGAGCATGGCAATTAATTGGTCCAAAAAATAACACTTCTTTGCAGTAAAAGAGCAAAAAGAAGAAGAAAGCAAAGTATTGCCACATTCAACCTCATCCGGAAACATGTAAAGCAGGGAACTCAAATTTTTCAGAGCTCTGAACATAACCACAAATGATCGTGGAAGTTCTATGAGTGTTTGTTTGGGGTTTATAAATAGGGACTAAACAGTTCTCAAATGCAGAATGGGGGAAAAGGAGGACTGGCTGTTTTTATTGCCTCTCTCTCTCTCGCATATATATATGTATATAGATAGATAGATAGATAGATAGATATAGATATAGATAGATATAGATATTTGCATATCTATATATCACATATATGTATATATATATATATTGAATATGTGTGTGTGTGTTACAGTCAGTATTATTGCAGTTATAATCAAAAAGATTGACCACATAATTTAGAAGAAAGAAAATTTATTTTCTTACAGTTTCAGGTTCAGTCCATGTGAGGCTGGGGATCGTGGATCTCAGGGCATGGTGGCAGGAAGCAGAGAGAGGGAGATCACATGCACCGTGCACACATTATGGAGACCAGAAGCAGGAGAGAGAGCAGGAGAAGGAGGAGGAAACTAATCCCCAAAGCCACACCCCCAGGGATCCATCCCCTCTAGCCACCACCCTCTCCAGCTACCACTACCACCATTGACCCTCAAGACTCAATTATTTATCAACTCCAAACACAAATTTAGGAGCTTTTCAAGGGGCCATTCTATATCTAACCATAACATTATAATACATATATATCCTTCTGTATGTATGTATGCACATATGGTATAGGCATATATGTGTATATATAAATTACATAGTGTTGCATATATGTGTATTTATTTACACACATAAAACATTTACATACAGATGTGTATAAAATTTTACATATATATATATATATATATATATGAACTTTGAGGGCTTAAATAAAGGAATAGAAAAGATTTACTTTTTATGATTAACAAATGATTCTTATAAATATGCAGTAATATAGTAAGCTTAGTGTAATCTTTATAGATATTCCTTTGCTTAAATAAGAAAAACCTTAGCCAGGCGTGGTGGCACACGCTTGTAACCCCAGTACTTTGGGAGGCGGAGACCGGAGGATCCGGGTTCGCGGCCAATCTCAGCGCGCATGTGCACGCGGGTGATCTCTCTCTCTCTCTCCTCTCTCTCTCTCTCTCTTTCTCTCTCTCTCTACCTAGTGAGGCCCTCCGCAACTTCGTGAGACCTGGTTTCAAAAATAAAGCATAAAAAAAAATAGGGCCGGGGGTGTAGCGAGGAGGTAGAATGCCCCTGCGTTCAATCCCTGGTACCGCAAAAAAAAAAAAAAAGAAAAACCTTCAACATCCTGTAGAAGTATATAGAGCAGTAACTCTCCTATGTTCTTAGAACTTTCACAAGACAGACCATATCGAAGAACTATTTCTCTAAATGTAGACTAGGTGCTGATAGGCTGAATACTGCCCCTTCTCCCCAAAGTTGTTCTAGACTTTAATTTCCAGAATGTGCGAATATTTTAGGTTACATGTTAAAGAGAAATTAAAATTGCAGATGGGATTATTTGCATACCAATTGATTTTAAATTCAGGAGACAGCCCAGATTACCTGTCTGGTCCCAAAATAATCACAAAGTTTCTTAAAAAAGGGATCTTTGTGGTAGTGGAGAGTCAGAAAAAGCAATGTGTTGATAGGAGCAGTTTCAGAATAGTGCAGTGTCAGAAGGGCTTAATCCTTCCTTGCTGGCTTTCAGATGGGGGACGAGGGCTGCAGCTAAGGAGCCTGGGCAGCCTCTAGAATCTGGAAAACGCAAGGGAATAGATTCTTCCCTACAGACTACAAAAAGAATTCAGCCCTGGTGATTTTAGCCCTATAGGATTTGAGATTTATGACTTCTAGACATATATTCTGTCTAATGCCACTGAATTTTCAGTATTCTTTTATAGAAGCAATAAAAAACAATGACATATTTCCACCCTCTGAACTCTCTCCAACACACACATACACACACACACACACACACACATACACACACATACACTGTTCATATACATGTATATATCAAATGTGTAATTTATGTATATATTGAATAGATATATTAGCTGTCTCTATGTCTGTAGTTTGTACACATTAGCATGCTATTTATATCTGATAAAACATAACTATTTCATAATTCCAAATATTAACTCTGCTGCTGAGTAAGTATTGGTTTTCTTTAAACTATACTTCTGAAATTTTATATTTTAGAGAAGAAATACTTGACTTGGTTATAAGAAAACAGGAAAAAACATGATTATTCACATATGCTTCAAGGGAGATTCTCACTCAAGCTTTTTCAGTAACAAACTTCTTCCTCACACCCGCATTTAGGAGAACCAGAAGTGCCCCCTCATTATTATGAACAAGTAAATGAAACTTGCGTAAGTTTGGGAGGCGCATGTCCTGACACTTTAACAAGTGACCTCAGGATTCTTCTTAAAAAGAACTCTGTGGTTTTGAATCTGTTTTATTAGACCATGCAGAACAAATGAAGGCTTGAAATTGTGAGAAGAAAGAAGGAACCCAACAGTATAGACAGATGGAATGGCTGGACTAAATGAGAAAATGTGAATTATGGTGGAGAGATACCACTGAAGCCCACTAGAATCTTTGTTAGTGATACTTCATCCTCATAGTGCAGGATGAAGAGTGTGTTGCTTTGGTTTAATGTCTGTTCAGTTTATGAAGTCCGTGTTGTGTCCAGTGAAGGATGGTAAGTTGATGACATGAGCCTCTCCTTCAAGAATCACCTCTTTGAACCTCCACTATGTACTTGCCACTGATTTAAAAGGGCAAAGTTCTTTACTAGTGTAAGAGAAAATTGGAACATAGTGCATTTCTAAAGAATAAATGTTTATGTGATCTTTCCTGACTACTTTCTGCCAAAATCAGCCCTCTCCAACTGAATTGCTATTGTTGGAAATATAGGAATGCAGTGAATTATATAGATCCAAAGTAAATTTCTTTTTTTTCTTTTTTTTTACGTGCTTTTATTGGTGCATTGGAGTCTTACATTGCAATGAATATCTATTTGACGTTAACATACATGCACACAGCTCTTGGTGCCCCCCCCGCCTCCCCCCACCCATATGAAGTACCAAGAATGATGTTGGTATATTTTCACATGTACATGTTATTTATGATAGTAATTCCATTAATTCCCTTTGGAATTTTTTTTTATTTTTTATTTTGCTACTTATTTTGTCATTCCTTTTATATTGTGCATTTTGTTTTACAAACATGCCTAAAAGCATAATTTGAGAAGTTTTAGAATTACGTGTTATATGAAATAGTAGAATTCTGTGCAAAGGCCTATAGATAACTTTGAGATGTCAAGTCATGAACAAGGGACTCCAGAATGTTCATCCTTACAATGAAAGCTACATATCAATTTATTTTTTTAAATATTTGATGGTAATCTAAGTTGTTGAAAACTTTGAGAGGAAGGGTAAGGGACAACTTACAAATGTGACAATGACTCCAGGACATTTTAATAGACTCTAAACTATATTTAATAATTATTTGAAAAATAATAAAGTCTTGAAATGAACAGAATTATTCCACTTTAAAAAATTACATTCAGTAACTGCTTAGGAAAAATGTCATTTAGTAAGAAAACTCAGTTATACTCAGAATTCATAAATTCTCAGGTATACTCAGAATGTCATAAATTCCCAATTTATGACAACCTAATAATTCTAGTACATTCAATGAATAAAATGTTAGCAAAAGATTCAGCATGAGGAAGTGAAAAACTTTCATTCTCATAGACTACATGTTGATATGTTGATGATGGAATGTCATAGCCTGTGAAGGAGACATTTTATAGTACATAGAAAACAAACAAACAAAAGCAACACCACCAAATACCTGTCTATTATGCTGGTATTACAATATGTCTTAGACTAGTTAATTTATTAATAATAGAAATTTATTTCTCATAGTTCCTGAGTCTGGAAAGTCCAAGATGAAGGGACTGACAGGTTTGGTGTCTAGTAAGGGTCCCATTCCTCACTGATGGTGGCCTTATTTTGCATCCTAACATTGGGGAAGGGAAAAAGATGTTCTTTTCTTCTTCCAAGTGAAGACTTGGAAGAAGAACAAACTGGGAAAAGGAACTAAAGTCTCCCCGAGTCCTTTCATAAGGACGTTGATTCTATGAATGAAAATAGAACCCTAGTGATCTAATCCCCTACTATGCCTCCACTTATGCATACCATTGGGTTGGCAATGAAATTTCAACATAAATGTTGAGGAACACAAACATTCAAACCATAGCACCAAGTTCTTTCTATAGCAGGTAAATGGTAGTGTTTGAAAGATTTTTAAATGATGGTGAGCTTTGAAAATATTCAATCCTTGTTACAAAGAGGACTGAATGAAAGGCAAAGGCAGAGTTAGTTCTGTATTTACAACTAGAACCTGAAGTTTTCTGTTGGAGATACCATATTGGCCTCTGTACGGATAGAGCATCATCAATGACTTGCTACAAGAAAGCTTAAACCTCTTTCAGATTAAGAAAAGAATCCTACACCTTCCCAACTTTTGCATATGGCAAATATATTTGTTTTATTCTTTTTAAAAATAATTTTATTGTTGCATTGCAATTATACATCATAGTGAGATTCAAAGTGCTACATTCATACATGCATACATACATAGATTCATATCCTACACCTTCCCAACTTTTGCGTATGGCAACGATATTTATTTTATTCTTTTTAAAAATAATTGTATTGTTGCATTGCAATTATACATCATAGTGAGATTCAAAGTGCTACATTCATACATGCATATATCATTTGCTGTGTTTCCCTCTTCATTCCATCCTGCTCACCCTTTTTCCCTCCCCATACATGTGAGTGAGGTTGGTACTAACACTTTCACATATGGACATTACGTGATTTGGTCTATTTCCTTCCTCAGTCCTCCTTTTCCCCCTCACCACCTCCCTTTCCACTATTTAATTGAACTCTTTCCTCATTTATCTGAAGTCCCCCCCCCTTTGTTTCCTATTTTCTCTCTATCTTCCACATATGAGACAAAACATATAACCCTTGACATTCTGAGACTGGATGATCTCACTTTACCATAATACACTCTAGTGGGAAAATAGATGGAACTAGAGAATGATATGCCAAATATATTTAAATATTAAATTTAAAAAACTGTGGATAATGCAACAAAATTTTTCACATTGATTTTTAAGCAAAAACGAGTCCATGGATGTTTATAAAGAAAATGCCAGAAAAACTCAATTTCAGGAAAGGAAATATAGAAATCCAGTAGATTAACAAGGAATGAGTTTCTCATGGGGTGTTGATCTAAAATGGGGAGATTTGTGAGTACAAATCTTAAATCTTGTTGTATGATGACTAGATTTAGCCCTTCAAATGATAGCATTTTCCCTTCCTTTTACCACCAATATATAATTAGGTAGAAAGTATTTTGTGTGAAACTTCTCCTTAGTCTCAAAACCTGTCTCTGGTCAAAGATGAAGAATTTTGCATGATGAGTAGTTAATTTAGTTGTTTCCATATTCTTACCTCTTCATGTGAACATTTTCTTCAGAATGAATTGTGATTTATTATTTCCTGAAATTTCATAATTTTGAATTGGATTCTGAATATTCAGTATGATATTATGTAGACAATCTGTTATTTTTTTAATTTATTAAAAATTTCTCTAGGAAGAAAATGACACAAAATAAAAGTCTATACATTTTCAGTACATATGAATTTTTTTCAAATATTTTTTTTCCTGGTTGCTGAATCCATGGATATGGTTATGTTGTTGACTGTAATGATTCTCTTTGGCTTGAGCAGTTTTCCATGAGCATTTCTAGGATAAGACAATAATTAGTTAGTAAATTTTAATAATTTAAAGATCACTAACATAAGTAAAAAAGAAACACAGCATCATTAAGAAGTAGTTTGAGATGGTAATATTTTTGTTTTTATGTATATCTTAGTAGTTATTTGAGAAAACACAAAATCAATAATTATAGTAATAGTATCATTTTTGTATCGCTACAGCTATTCTGTTAAGAACAAGATATATTAATTGACACATAATGGTATTCTAGTTTCTTCATGCCACTATTAAATGGAATGTGTTTTTACTGACATGTTTTGATGGTGAACCTGGATTGTCTATCCATCACACACCTAAGTGATAGTAATGCAACTGAAGGTTTCAGAGACAGTGATGCAGACTCAGGAGACAGGGTTTAATTGACCCGCCATGGGAGATGAAAGTATTTTGTTTATCATTTTAAGAGAGTGGTGACAGTTAACTATAATACTAAAAGTTGCTGTTTTTAATTGAACTGAAAAACCTTTGACAACTGAATGATTTTCTTGAAAGGTAAAACAATGAACACTAACACCCTCGCAGCATTTCTCAGATTCCTGTTGACATATAAATAGAAAATGCTATGAAATATCACTGTGACATTATTGCAGTGATTTCTTTTTCCGTGCTTGTGGATTGATACTTCAGATGGCATACAGAAGATTGCATTCCGAGCCCATGTAATTGATTTCAAAACCTTTACATCCTGATTGCAGTGTTTGAACAACCATATGAGACATGTTTTCTGCAACAGGACAGAATGCTTTTTGTTTTACATTGGCAAATGTTTAAATTGTAGATTGCATTAAAATAAAATATCCAGGCATGAGGTAACTTTGAAAGTCATTACTAGTAGATGTACAATAACATATTATATTTAAGTATTAACATGAATATTGTATCATGTTTTTATGATAGTACTATGGCTAGCATATGAAGAACTGGATATTTCATTTAACTTTGACACAAGTAATAATGTAGTTATAACATTTGCAAGAATGAACTAAGCATATTCAACCTTTTCATCTTTTTACTTTTTCACTATCAGAAGAACATTACTCAAAAGGAATTATTTTGCTGTGGGCTCTTTCATAGAGTTATATTTCGATCTATCATTACAATGAAATGGAAAGAACCTGAAAAGCTCGGATGAAATACTCTACCAAGTTCTCTTTGCAGTCTCTCACATGCAGTACTCAGTATGGATTAAGAAACCAAGAGAAGAACCCATTTTGATTTAGCAGAAAATCTGCCAAACTGTTGATGAGGCAGAGGTACAATATATGCGATCAGAATACTGTGACATGTGCCTTTTATTAGCAAAATGCGAGGAAGATTTTATTTCCAAAGGAAAACTTGAAGCCCGGCATGGTGGCACACACCTGTAATCCCAGTACTTGGAAGGTTGAGACAGGAGGATGCAGGTTCAAGGCCAGTATGATCACTTAGTGAGACCCAGTTTCAAAAAAAGTAAATAGTCATAATAATTTAAAACTGCTGGGGATATTCTCATAGGCAGAACACCCCATGGTTTAATTCCCAATACCAAAAAATAAATAAATGGAGAATGGAAATGATAAATGGAAAACTTCACAACTTGAGCATCTAATTAAAAAAATATCAAGTGAGCAAAAATTATGAGGACCTGTTAATACAAAGCTAAATGAAACTTTGAAACTTTTAATATGTAAATTAAAATGAATGACCCATTGATTTGTTGAACATAAGAATGCTTATTGAAATGAGCCAAATGACATTTTTCTTATGAAGTTCTTCTTGATATATGGCTTTTTAAACTTATCCAACTTATCCCATTGTTCATGCTTATTTTCAAATATAATTTAATATAGACTTTATAAGAAGATTGGATTTAGACTCATGTTTCCTTGGTTGATTGACTTTAGGAATTAAAAGAAAGACACACCTCCATCAAAATTCATAACAACAGATAAAATCTGAATGGCCCCAAGGTGAACTCTCAATTCTACATGATTTTTTCAGCTTTAAAGAGAAAACATGCTAGATTTTGTTTGTTTCTAAAAGCAATTGGCGATTTAGTACCACTCTTTATATTTAGGCCAAATCATGCATTTTTGGCTCTTTTTCATGTAATTCAACACAAAAATGTATGTATTTATGGCCTACAGTGAGCCAGGTCCTATGCCATTTTTTTTAAGATACATCTTGACAAAAATTGGTCCAGTAAAATCCTAAAAGTGGGACTTGCATGACATTTTTGAAGAAAACTCCGAGCCTGTGTGGTTTAGGGACAGAAAAACTCTAAGAGGGAGAGTAATTCTAGATGTCTAAGTGAGCTGATCCAGTCAGGACTTACGTCATTATAAAGAATTTGGCTTATACTCAGAGTAAAATGGAGAGCTAGTTCAAAGATGTTAAGAAAGGAATGAGAAAGTTTTAGATTTTTAACAAAAATTCTAACTGCTATGTAGAAAAATCATGAAAGATGGATGAGGGTCAATTCAGGTCAGCTAATTATGAGGCTCTTGCTGTAATTCACACAGTGAATGATAGAAAATGTTGTAAGCTCAAATAATATCTATTTGAAAAAATATCCTGAAGCATCTTTGAATAAGAGACTGATATTTACATACCCATCACATCCAATATACAAAGATCTTTACAAGTTTATTACTTTAAGTTGTAACTTTGGGAAAACACATTCACTTCTCTTTGCTGGGGAATCACTTTTGGCATGATGCTTTTGATGTAGTAACTACATTTCAGTGTGAATTATTCAGTGTGAAGATTATATTAAATGATTTGAAATAGGCCACACTTGTAAACAGTAGAGCTAAAGAGAAAAAATTTAGCAAGGCTTAATTCACAGGCCTGATATTGGAAACTTCTTTTTCCTTTAGTTCTTCCAAAATGTGTTTCTGACAGGTCCAAAATGTATAATGATTAGGTGTGGGTCAAAGATGGTTGCAGAACTGGTTTATCATCTTGAACTAGATTGCCATATTCCTTTTCATGTCAATCTTATACATATTATATTAATAGGGTGCTGTCTTCCAGACACTTTTAGAAAATTTGATATTTATGGAACCATTCCACCTTCTCCATCTAGTCCTTTCTAATATACCATTATAATTTTAACTCTTTTATTCAAAATCTTAACAATCATACACTTATGTTTCTAGCAAGTGTTAAGAGCCCAGTATTTTCACATGAATCCTTATAGCAACAATTGAGGAAAATTTCATGCATTAATATATATACTTTTCCCCCCAAAACCCATACTATAAACAAGAAACAATAGGCCGTCATTCAAATTTTTTCAAATATTTTTTTACAAATTTATAAACACATTTTAACTAATGAATAACATAGAACTTTAAAATATATTTCATAAAATATGAATGCATATTTATAAAATGAACATGGAGGTTGCATTAGTAATCAATAATTAATTTTGATAATTTGTTGAAACTTAATAATTGAACAATCATAAAGTTCAAACTCAGACACATGAGTTTTGGGGAATTAAAAAAATATAACCTACCATTAAAAATATCCTCTGGAATACAGGACCTCTCAGTTCCATCACTAGCAAATACTATTGGGTTTCCTCAAGTACCTTTTTTAAGTTTCCTCCAAGTATTAACATGCATGCACACCCTGTACATACGTACAAAAGAACGAAAGCATTGTTGCAATTAGCTGAATTCATTCTAATCTCAGAGATACAGTATTATGTGAATAAACATGTAATTAAGGAGGTGAGTTATTGAATCTTGCATATAAGGTCTTTATTATTATGAAAGAGAAGTACAATGCTTAATATTAAGAAAGAAAATTAAATAATTCCATTATGAAATCTAATCAGCACTCATATAATCAGAATGTCTGTTCCATGAAAGAGTATTTCTAAGGCATGCTTTCCATTTCTAGAATTTGAAAATTTACTGGGGTGAGAAAGTATGAATGGATGAGCACTTTTCTAACTAGAACACAAGGAAATGAATTAGAAGATCTGGGACTTAGTGCAATAATGACGAAGGCTCTCATGGATAGTTATTGAATCTTTATTCAAAGATATGAATAACATTTTACTAAATGAGTCTCTACAAACCTGGTGAAATAAATTATTGAACAAAGTTGTCATAAAAACATAGAAGTAAGGTATTTTGAAATATAGCTTCAACCTGTTTGCCTGACTCCCATTGCTTATAAATAAGTTTTTGAAACTTTATCAACTGAATAATAACAGTTTTAAAAACAAAGCAGTTATGAATTTCCCACAATTCTAAAGCCTTCTGTTTCTAGCCAGTAGTTGCTGAGAGAAAAATGTGTCACACTACTAAACAGTGACTACTCCTTATGTAATAACTATAATAATTGGGCTCTAGTTCATGAAATTGAAACAAATTACTTTGAATTGATTTTTTAAATAAACATGGAAGTGATTTTTTAAATAAACACACTTTGAAGCTATTGAGTCTGAAAAGTTAACAACCCTAAGTACAACTCAGCAGTTTTCTCTGTAAAAAATATTCTATATTAAAAGCCAGGTTGTTCACTAATGTCAAACAATTAAATTTTTTTTTTTTTTTTTTT
>PVJS01006151.1:0-61116 GCA_004027185.1 Glis glis | reverse complement strand
CCCCAGCACCACACACACACACACACACACACACACACACACACACACACACACATACACTATATCTATCATCTATCTATCCTCTATCTCTATCTATCATCTATCTATCTATCTATCTATCTATCAATCATCTATATCTATATCTATAGGTTTGGGGTATTTCAGTCAATGCTACAAAATTATAGTTTAGTATATAGAACAAGGCAGAGCCCACTTAAATCTCAAACCTATGATAAAATTCCAGTCTCCATTCAGACTGTGAAGCAGAGGTATTTTCTGTCATCTAGACCTGCTATAGTTTGACATTATTTGTCTTACTTTAGTATATTCATTTATGAGAATTATAGGTTTCGGGTTATTTTTAGGTATTCAGCAGGAAAACAACCCCTTATAATATTAAAATAATAAAATATAGCAAATTTTGACAGATTTATGAATGCCATTAGCCATAGTGTAGAATAGGAAGACACACACAGTGTGGATGGGCCGGGGTGAATGTGGAAGTCTCACTGAGGACGAGATACTTCAAATAGTAGCTAGAGCAGTAGTGACATGCGGTGAGAGAGGTTTAGTTAGAGAACCCCTCACAGAGGCCCTCGAACTGCAGACACGCGACATGTTTGAGGAATTAGGTCAAGGGCAACATGGCTGAGAATGAAGAGGAGAGAGCGAGGTGAAGCTGGAGAGGCAGGAGGCAGATCACCAGGACTTCCCTAGGCTTCCCACTCCTGCAGAGTTTTTTTTTTTAATCTGTCACTGCTCTGAGCACTTGATATAAAATTATTAATTCCCCACAACAATCTAATGAGGCAGGTACTATTATTTTCTATATTTTGCAGGAAGGAAAGCTTAGGGCAGAAAAGTGAAGTAATTGTTCAGCGTTACAGGGCGACTAGCGGTGGAGCTAGGTTCCTGATTCACGTGTCATATTTCCTTCCAAGAACAATGGGATGCAACAAAGACTTTTAAGTAGAGGAGAGACGCCATCAGTTCTGATTTTTAGAGAGTGCGCTACCCAACATAGAGAGAAGGAATCTGCTAAGAGCAGCTGGGCCAATCAGGCGTCTACTGTAGTGTTCTAGATGAGAGATGGTGGTGCCTTGAGGTGTAGACAGAGAAGGAGATTAATTAAGACATGCTTAAGATGTTCACTTTGCAGGATCTGGTAATTGGAGGTGCCAAAGGTGGTAATACTCGCAAGAGCAAGAAGTTAGATGGTGATGCCATTTAATGAATAGGGTACACTTAGAACAGAGGATATTTTTAAGATTGTTTTAATTTGTTTTTAACTGAATTCTTTATTTATTGGTGTATCATACATACATGTGGGAGTCACTGTAATATATTTGTATGTGTACATAGCATAATTTGGTCGATTTCATTTCCCAGAACCTCCTGAAAGGAGGGTATTTGAAGGGAGGAAGGTAAGTTCAAGTTTTTACATGTTGAGTTTCCAGATAGAAATGTGGAATAGACATTTTAATGGATGGACGTGGAGTAGATGAATAATGTCAGCGCTGGATATATGAATTTGTCAGGTATGTAAATAGTATAGATATTAATACTATATAAATAGTATAGATATTAACTAAAGCCATGGAAAGAGATGAAATTGCTTAAAGATAGTATAGACTGAGAAGAGAAATCCAGGGGCTCTAGAATTAAGTAAAAAACAAAATGAAATCCCAAACCTCTATATAACATTAATGAATCTACAAAGTTGCCTTATTGTACCACAACATATTTTCATAATTTGTGAGAACCATGTTTATAATTAGAATATTAATTTAAATCTTGGATCCACAATACCTTAAAGGGAAAGTAAAGACCAATGGCACTTGCTGTAGTCATACACTGAATGTTTCAGACACTGTTCATGTCTAAGTTGCTCCTCCTCATCCCAGAATAAAGATTAATTGTGCATTCTATTCTGGAGGAACCATGCATGATAAAGACTGATACCCCATATCACAAAGGAAAGATATTTTATTTATTATTTGATTTTCTTTCTCTTATAGCAAAGTCTGCTTATGTTTGGAAAATGTCCTCCCATTCAAGATGGGAAAAGTTGTTTGCTAGAAAACAATACATGTCAGTAGGGCATGGTGGCGCACGCTTGTAATCCCAGTACTTGGGAGGAGGAGACCGGAGGATCCCGGTTCGTGGCCAGCCTCAGCTACTTAGTGAGGCCCTCCGCAACTTCATGAGACCCAGTTTCAAAATAAAGTATTAAAAAAATAGGGCTGTGGTTTAGCTTGGAGCTAGAATGCCCCTGGGTTCAATCCCTGGTACCTCAAAAAAAGAAAACAATACATGTCTATGGACTAGAGGTTTGAGAAGCAGATGGGGATGTGGTCTAGCATATTAAATAGTATCGTTCTTTATGGTCTCTCAGAAGAAATTCAAATACTTTTGGGTTCGAATAACAGATCAGACAATATGATCTCTTGACCAATAAATATATATGTAATCTATTGATCTATAACTAAATCTATGATCTAGTTTGTGTTTTTAAAAGTCACACTAATCATCCATTCATTAATCCATTCACCATCATTCACTACTCCTTTTGGTGAAAATCAACCATATATTAGATATTTGTCTTTTGAGCTTTACCAATGCTCAAATATGAGGTATGTATAGCACACCTAAATAGGGATAATCATGCATATGCTTAAATATACATCCACTTGTATTGCTAAAATGACCAAAATCAACAATTGGCAAAGATATGGTATGAATACTTTCAAAAGCTGTATCTACTAAGGTTCAATTTATGCTTTTCCTATGCTATGTCTGTTCTGTTGAACATCAGTAGAATGAATACATATGTTTATCAAATGAGGTTTATTAAAAAGTTTAGCCGGGCGTGGTGACACACGCTTGTAATCCCAGTACTTTGGGAGGCGGAGACGGGAGGATCCGGGTTTGCGGCCAGCCTCAGCTCTCTCTCTCTCTCTCTCTCTCTCTCTCTCCCTGTCTCTCTCTCTCTCTCTCTACCTAGTGAGGCCCTCCGCAACTTCATGAGACCCAGTTTCAAAATAAAGTATAAAAAAATAGGGCCGGGGGTGTAGCACGGAGGTAGAACGCTCCTGGGTTCAATCCCCGGTACCGCAAAAAAAATTTTTTTAATAGCATTATTCACAGCCATAAACTGGAAGTCACCCAAATATCCATCAATACTTGGAAGGATAAATGGAATATAATATGAGAATGAGAACCATCAGTCTACAACCACACATACATGTATAATTATTTTTTGACAAAGGCAGCAAAATATTTAAATGAGGGTAAAACGGTCTATTCGATAAGTGGTGATTTAACAACTATGTATTGGAAACTGGGTATTAGAAAAAACCTTACACAATTCACACACAAAAAGATTGAAATTGATCATTGATCTAAACATAAAAGCCCAAACTGCAAAGCTTCCAGAAGAAAAAGATAAAATATTTTGTACTCTTAGTATAGAACAATTATTCTTACATAGGACACATACACAAACACATACTCAAACAATAAAATAAATGGTAAATTGAACTTAATCAAAATTATAATCTTCTGATATCAAAAAAGCCACTGTTAAGAAAATGAAAAAGAAAGCCAGACTTATTTTCTCTGCATATCTCTCAAAGACTTATATTCAGATATATAAAGAACTCATACAAAAGAATAATTAAAAATACAAACAACCTAATTTAAAAATGTGCAAGAGACTGCAACAGACATTTTACAAAAGAAAGCGAGCTCATGAAAAGGTTCCCAATATTATTAATCATATTTCCAATACAAATAAAAACTACAGTGAGGTACCACTTCACACCCTTTACAATGGCCAATGTTTAAAAGATGAATTCTAAGTGTAGGTTAGGTAAGGATGTGAAACAACTAGAACTGTCACATGTTTCTGGTGGGTTGCAAATTGGTACAATCACTTTGAAAAAGATCTTGGAAGTTTGTAATGAAAATTAAACATACATATACTTTCTTTCTATCTGTATAGATTTAGCTACGAGCTCCACTATTATACTAGACTGAAATTATGATTATGGTTCTCCTTGTAGTGTTCAGAATCTTAAATGGAGTGCCTCAAAACTTTTTCATTAAGTATAATTTGAGTGTTTTGTATGTAAATTTTACGAGTTTAAAGATGTATCCTCCTGTGCCGGGCGTGGTGGCACATGCTTGTAATCCCAGTACTTTGGGAGGTGGAGACCAGAGGATCCGGGTTCGCGGCCAGCCTCAACTCTCTCTCTCTCTCTTTCTCTCTCTCCCTGTCTCTGTCTCTCTCTACTTAGTGAGGCCCTCCGCAACTTCGTGAGACCCGGTTTCAAAATAAAGTATAAAAAAAATAGGGCCGGGGGTGTAGCACGGAGGTAGAACGCCCCTGGGTTCAATCCCCGGTACCACAAAAAAAAAAAAAAGGATGTATCCTTCTAACCTTAATTTGCTGAGCTTTTTTGACATTCACTCTTTAAGATTGAATGAATTTTATCTAAGACGCATTCTTAATTAATCAAAATAATTATGGCAAATTTTCCTCTTATCTGCCAATCTAGCGGATTACATAAGAAGATTGGCCCAAGTTCAACTTCTTGAAATAAGGCCAGCTTTTGTTCAGTGATCTCTACAGAGGCTTTACTTCCCTCTAATGGGCTTTAGAAAATGTTTACCACACTCATTAAACCTGGAACTACAACTCTCTCTAACCAGAATGTTTATATATCTAAGGATCGGTGAAAGACAGGGTTGAGCGTACCTTCTAATTGTTCTCTGGAGACAAAGAAGCTGGGATATTTATCTAACCAACTTGATCTGTCGATTGGGCGGGGGATGCTCCCTCTTTCTCCCCTCTATGCTTTTGGTCTGTCCCTTTTGTAGTCAAAGAATTCTACCTCTGCCAGAGAAAGCCCTTAGGCAGAGCCACAGGGCTTGTTGTAAAATGCTATTGACTTATTTGGGAATCCTGGGACTCAAAACATGTACTGTGGTGCATCCCTGCCATCTTTTTGCAGATGGAGTCTAGAAAGCCAGGTAGAATCCTGGGGTTTTAAAGAAGGTCCTAGAAATTCATAGCTATACTTAGCTGATAGCATTCTACTTCTGTTACATGAGTTTGGGCTAATTGCCTCTAAGCTACATCAAATGGTGTTAAAAGTGGAGTCTTAGTTTTTCCTATGGAAATATCTTATAACTGAGGACCATAAACTATAGAGAACTGATCTCTCCCCTCTGCTGAGGCTGAGTTATTTATAATATTCAGCTTTTCAGAAGACTCTAACTTGTCTTCTCCTTTTGGAGGTAAAGGTTTACTTAATTTCTAGCATCTCTGTGCCACATGAATAAAACACCCACCTTCCTGATTCCTGAGAGAAAGGCAAACCTCAAAGTCATTCCTCAGCCCTGGAAATGTTGCTGGAGTTGCTGTAGCCAGAGCTGCTCAACAGGGTAGAGGTCCGTGTAGTCAGCTCTCTGTCATGTCGCAAATACCTCAGATAATCAACTTCGGAAGAGGAAATGCTTATTTTGGCTTGTGGTTTCATAGGGTTCATTCCATGACTCCAGGGCCCCACTGCCTTTTGACTGTGGCAATACTATATCACAGCAGAAGTGTGTGGTGGACAAGGCCTGTTCATCTCATGGGCAGCCAGAAACAAAGAGAAAAATACATGGGACCCTAGTATCCCCTTCAAGGCATATCCCAATGACCTAAGTTTCTTCCATTAGGCCCTACCTCTTAAAGGCTCCACTGTCTCCCAATATTGCCACAGACTGGGGCCCAAGCCTTCAACACTGTATTGGCCAGATTAACAGAATTCACAGAATGAAGAAAGGAAGGAGGGGGAAAAAGGATTTATTAGATTAGCTCACAATGTAGTCCTGAGTTTCGACTGCACGTGAAGAGTCAGAGGAATCAGCAGCTGGTCGGGCGGTCTAAGAGCTGGAGCCTTAGGATTGAAGCAACCACCAATTCAGTCCAGTCCAAGATGTGAAGATAAGGAAGCTCTTCGGAGAAATGATGGTGAAGTTTCAGTTCAAACTGCTGGAGGCCGATGATCTCAGACGAGAGCAGAAGATCAAGAAGTTCTCCAAGGAAACGGCGAAGTTGGAGACTGACGATCTCAAACGAGAGCAGATGCGTTTTCCTCAGGAAGAGTCGCAGCTCAGCTCTACGTGGCTTTCTCCTTCTTTTTATCTAAGTCCTGCACCTATCAGAACCCTGCTGCCCACATTTAGGGCAGGACTTCCAGTTCAATCTGCTGTTATACAACCAAAGTCACATGATCTTAAGAGGGTCAAGTTGGCAAACCAGACCAACTATCACAAACACATGGGCCTTTTGGAACATTTTAGATCCAAACTCAAGCAGGTCAAACATCAATGGCTGTCAGAAATGAGCCAAGTTTCCTCTCGGAAGTTAAAGCCACGATAATGGTTCCATATTGAAAAGAAACAGCTTAGTGCCAGAGCTGCAGTAGTGGAATCCAGCTGAGCACAGGGCAAATACTGGAAAAACCAGGATACTGTGGGAAGAGCAGGATTAAAGATTCTACTTGGTTCCTTATCAGTTGTGTGACTTTAGACATATGATTTACCCTCTTTCTTAAGCATTGTTTTCCCCTTATCTCTAAAGTACAGGTTAACATGATTCACAGGGATGTTTTTGAGAATCAAATGGAAAAAAATAAACAATAAGCAATATGTGTGAAGGTGTTCTATAAACTATCAACTCCCATGCCATAGAAGATGTTATTGACACAATATAATAAGGGAAAAAATCCCTTCTTACAGGAAACAGATTTTCTTTGTTCAGAGAACTTACCAACCATTATTTTTACCCTTTTTGTGGAACTATGGCATATGTTAAATTAATGTCAGGATTGAATGTATTACAGAGAGCTTAGGGCCAGTGGTAGCTGAATTCATATTATAAATGTTCATTGATATTTTAGCCCCCTCTACTCTTTGTAAAATCATCACATGGAACTAATACTAGTTTTTAAAAGTATGCTATTAGATAAAAATAAATTTAAGTGACAGGAAATCTTATAGAGCCATTAAGAGTTGGAAAGGTGTACTTTTGAAAGCCCATTTCATGCAAGTTAAGTTGGAAATGCATTTCCAACCTGCCAAGCAGGTGAAAATAGCCTGCCTGCGAACTCAGTTCATTCTGTGAGTGAACTTCTTTTGAGAAGAGTCTGTTGGTTTCATTGATAATTATTTGAGTGAGTTATTTGTCATTTTGGTGTTGAGTTTTCCAAGTTTTTTATATATTCTGGATATTAATTCTGTCAGAAGAGTAGCTGGCAAAGATTTTCTCCTACTCTCTACACCATCTGTTCACAGTGTTATTTGTTTCCTTTGCTGTGCAGAAGCTTTTTAATTTGATGGTATCCCATTTATCGATTTCATTATTAATCCCTTTGCTATAGGAGTCCTATTCAGGAAGTGATTGCCTGTGCATATATGTCAACGTTTCCTCTGTGTTTTACTCTAGCAGTTCCAGAGTTTTGGGTCTTATACCTTGGTCTTACACCTCCATTTTGAGTTGACTCTTGTGCAGGTGAGAGATAGGAATCCAGTTTCATTCTTCTACATAAAGATATCCAGTTTTCCCAGCACCGTTTGTTTATAAAGCCCGCCTTTTCTCCAACATATGATTTTGGTGCTTTTGTCAAGGATCAGACGACAGTATCTTTGTGGGGTTGTCTCTGTGTATTCTATTCAGTTGGCTTACATGTCACTTTTTATGCTAGTACCATGCTAGTTTTGTTATCATGCTCTATAGTATCATTTGAAATGGGATGTTACGATACCTCCGGCATTACTCTTTTTACTCAGGATTGCTTTGGCTATTCTAGATCTTTGGCTCTTCCATATGAATTTTACCATTGTTTTTTCCAGTTCTGTGAAGGATGTCATTGATATTTTGATGGCGATTGCATTAAATCTATAGATCACTTTGGGTAATATGGTAATTTTAACAATATTAATTCTGCCTATTCATGCACCTGGGATGGTCTTTCCATCTTCCACTGTCTTCTTTTTCAGTGTTCTATCATTTTCCTTGTAGAGGTCATTCATTACCTGGGTTAGATTTATTTGTGAGTATTTTATTTATTTGTTTATCTGAGAATGGAACTGTTTTCCTGATTTCCTTCTCAATGCATTAATTATTGGTGTATAGAAAAACTATTGACTTTCATATATTTTTTAGCCCCCCCGATTTTCATATATTGATCTTATATTCTGCTACTTTGCTGAATTTGTTTATCAGATCTAGAAGTTTTCTAGATGGAGACTTTAGGGTATAGGATATATTATCTACAAATAGGGACTATTTGACTCTTTCCTTTCCTGTTTGTATCGCTTTTATTTCTTTCTCTTGCCTAATTGCTCTAGCTAAAATTTCAAGTACTATATTCAATAAGGGTGGTGAGAACAAGACATCCTTGCCTTGTTCCTATTTTAGAGGAAATGCTTTCAGCTTCTCCCCATTCAGTATGATGTTAGCTTTGGGTTTGTAATATATGGCCTTTATTATGTTTAGGTAAGTTTCTTTTATACCTGGTTTCTTCAAGATTTTTATTATGAAGGGGGGTTGAATTTTTTCAAAGTATTTTTCTGCAGATATAGAAATGATCATGTGGAGCTGGGCGTGGTGGCGTATGCTTGTAATCCCAGTACTTTGGGAGGCGGAGACCATAGGATCCGGGTTCGCAGTCAGCCTCAGCTCGCTCGCTCGCAAGCGCTCTCTCTCTCTCTCTCTACCTAGTGAGGCCCTCTGCAACTTCGTGAGACCCAGTTTCAAAATAAAGCATAAAAAAATAGGGCCAGGGGTGTAGCGCGGAGGTAGAACGCCCCTGCGTTCAATCCCAGTACTGCAAAAAAAAAAAAAAAAGAAAAGAAATGATCATGTGGTTTATGTCCTTGATTCTATTCATGGAGTAAATTGCTTGTTGATTTGTGAATATTAAAGCATCCTTGTATCCACTTGGAAAATTAGGGCTTCTATTTCAACATGTGTGACAGTCATATATATATAAATGTTAGTGCAATGTAATATATAATATATGTAATAAATATGACATGTATTATACATATATATTACATTATTACATTATTACACTAACAAGGAAGACATGGAATCCTTGGAAAGCCACCAAGGCTGGCCACTGCTGCCAGTGTGAATGGAACAGAGTGGGTAGGGTACCTCAACAGCTCAGGGAAAACTACACCCATGCACAGACACCCACTATGGCCCTAAAAAGTCTAAGCTATCAAATTCCCCCATCAGTGGCCCTCTGTTTGGGTCAAGCCCAGATTCTCAACCTCAGGCCACATTCAGAATCAGTCATGGTCTCCATTTTATCCTCAGCTAATCTCTGACAGATTGTCTTTTCTCTAGAATTTAAGTCCCTATAGTTCCTGCTGTTTCCAAAACTCTGGACTTTCTAATTGTTTTTGCCATGAATGTTAAACTTCTTACTATATCTTACCCAGTAGTAGAAATGTCTGGCCACTTGTTTTCATTTTACCTGATCTAAGCGGAATGGTACTGTGTAATCACCACCCCCCCATGGCCAGAGTTTCCTGAGATCAGACATCTTAGGTCTGATAGGGAAACCAGACCTACAGGAGTGAGCTTGAACTGTGAAGCTGACCCAGTTCCCTGCGTGAGTCTTTCTGTGGTTGGGCATTGGCGCATCAGAACTCATTTTTAGCACTGGAGAAACTACTGGTCTTTTAATATAGTCAGTTTCCAATTTGTGAACTCTCTGTGCTAATTCACTTTTTGCCTGCCTGATACCTGTCTTCCAAGTTTTAAGGGTATTTGGGTGGTAAATTTTCTGAGCCCTGCACACTTGAAATTTTTTTCTGTTACCTTTATACATGAATGCCCACATGGTTTGGTATCAAACTCCTGAATAATGAACTCAACTCTGTCTCTATCCCAGAACTCTATGAATATATCTTCAATATTTCTAAACATTTAGTATTTAGAGCAATGCTTATGTTTCTTCCTTGACAGGAAGTCTATCTTTTCTTCTAATGCACTGATGTTTATAGACATTTTCTATCTATCTCAGCTGTTTATATCTTTCAGGTCCAGAAAATTTTCTTCAATTTCTCCAGTTTGGCACTAGACTCATGTATTATCTTTTCTTTTTCTTTCTTTTATTATTATTTTTTTGCTGTAATTACCAATGCAGGAAAGTGCATTTTTTAAATTAGCATGTGTTGACCTATTAATGGGGTTCAGTGTGATCCTACATGTATACATTTTTCATGCCTTCAGTGGACTCTGATCAAGCCCAGCCTCCCATTATTCACCTGCTATACCACTTCCCAACCTTTAGTAATTAGTATTCTACATTCAGGTCAATTTTTTTCTTTTTAACTTTCACATACAAGAAAGAACATGCAGTACCTTGTCTTTCTGTGTCTAGCTTATTTCATTTAACATAATGTCCTCCAGTTCTACCTATTTTGCTGTGAATGATAGGATTTAATTCTTCTTTATGATGAAATAAAATAATATCCCATTATGCATGTATACCACATTTTCTTTTTTATGCTTTTATTGGTACATTGTAATTATACATCATAGTGAGATTCAGTGATACTTTCATGCATATAACACATTTTGTTTATCCATTCATCCATTGATGGCCACTAGATTGATTCAATATCGTAACTAATATGATGATACATGTTTACTACAACAGTTTTCTAGTATAAATTAAAAGAGATAAAAAAATAACATGGAAATGACCATAAATTCCACCACCCTAAAGTAACAGGTGTTTACCTGCTGATCACCATTCTAGACAGACTGAACACATCTATACAATATACAGATGGATAGATAGAGAATTGGTTCAAATAATTTCATAAGAAAGACATAATAAATATGCTATTTTAGGCAAGTGCTCTACCACTGATCCAAATGCCCAGCCTTATAAATATGCTCTTTTAATAAAACTATATTCAATTTTATCTTACTTGAATTTAATAGAAGAAAACTACAGCAAAACAAAATGAATTATTGAACTTCAGACTAATGTTTCTTCACTTCAAGAGATATTTAGTTCTGAAACATTCCACTAATGCTAAGCATAAAACATGATAAACATGTTTCTATTTTAGAACCTACTTATTGACTCCCAGCTCCAAACAATGAATTGATTAACACTCTCACATTGCCTTCTCCTCCTCTCCTGATGCTCTGCATTTTCTGTTGTTTAATTTTATTCCTTTAGCATTTATAACATTTACAGATTTTTTTGAAACTATAATCCTCTATGTTTAGATGGATTCAATGCTTCCTACCAGACCATTCGCCACTACTTATATCTTGCTGTATACTTTATTTCTATTTTTTTTCTTGTTTGGCTGGTTTTTAATATGGAATATTTTTTCAAATAGTCTCTGTGGGTGTAATAGTCCTTGGATATTTTCACATTTGAGTGTTTCTTCCTGTTGCCTTATACTTGAATTATAATTTGTTGGAGTAGGATGCTATTGGCTTCTACAAGTTCCCCCTTGTCATATAAACATACCTCCTAATCTTCTGGCATTGATTATTGCTGTGGGGGAAATGGAAGCTGCCATGGTTTCTCACCCTTGTGGTTAATTTGTCTCAGCCCCTCAAGTACTTGGATTATAGGTAACACCTGGCTTGATCTCTGAATTTTGATACCTGAATAATTAATTTTATTGTTAAAGTTTTATTTCCCAGAAATTCTGATTCATGCATGTAATTCAAAAGATATTTCACTTTTTTCTTCAACTTCAGTTTTTCTGTCATTTCAAGGAAATCTTCCTAAACATTTTTCAGAATGTTTTTGGCCTAACCTTGGAGTTCTTAATTCCAGAGACCTCGATTAACTTTATGTTGAATTTGTATTTCATATCCCTCATTTCTTCTCTAATTGCTTTAGTGTATACCTTTTCTTCTGCCTACATTGTGACTTTCCCAATCCCATTAATTTGTTTCTCAGCTCTACTCATTCTATTTTTTGCTACTTATAATTATTACACAGATAATGAATGGTACTGGCTCATCATCTTGGCTTTCAATTTGTTGCCTCATTTCTGCAGTGCTTTCTCAAATTTCATTCTATTACTTGATGGTCTTGTCGTTAAGCTCTTGTTTACTAAATTAAAGGCTTCTGGTCAGATGAGGTAATGGCGGGCACGAGGTGGCTGCCCAGCTAGAGGCGTGGTTCCGCGGCCCCCACACTGGGTTCCATTCTAGGACTGGGTCGGCCCCAAGGTGGGGGGCCCACAGGAGGCTCTTTTGCTGGTGCAAAGAGGGTGCTAGTGAGCCGCCACCAGGCTTCTGCCGAGCTCCCTGGAAAAAAAGGAATGAAGAGTTAGTTATGAAGTAAAGGGAGCCTTGGGGATAATGATGTGAATGAATGACAGAAATCCTCCTTGGGATTGAGCTTGGGTCTTCATGCACATTGAGCAGGTGCTTTGCCACTGAGCTACACTCCCAGCCCAGCTGAAAGGAACTGTACCTGACTCTAGCCACAACCAAGTCCTGCTTGAACCATACCAGTGGACAGACTTCAAGAGACCTGATGGGATCGATAAGAGTGTGGACTTTGATGTCTTCTCCACTTACCAGTAATGTTTAACCCCCTCCATCCTCTAAGCTTGTTCCATGACTGCCCTGCTGTCTTTCCTTACCATGACCCATGACAATTTGCTGGCTCCTGTGTTTGATCATTTTTGTGATGCTTTGTTTAATCCTTCAATAAAAGAAAAGCGCTGGCTGCAGGCGGATAAGAGATTCATGCTGCCTCCTCTCCAGCTGCCCCAAATATTAAAAATAATAATTTTTACTGAGAGTCATCATTCCTGTGAGGGACTTTGGCAAGTAGCATCTGCAGTAACAAGTCCATCTCAGATAAACTAACATCACACATGAACCAAGATGGCGATGGATTAGGGACCCCTAAACAAGTCTGATGCAAAATTGCCTCAGGGGCTCTGAACAGAACAACATTTCACATCCAAAGAAGAACCAACAACCAATATCCAGCAACCTGAGTTTGACTTCACAGACAGAGACTACCAGCCACAGAATCCCACAGAAAACCACAACCCCGTGTTGGCAGGATTGGAGAGAAGCCATCTTCCCTGAGACCCTACAGCTGCAGCTAATAGCCCCCTGCCTCCATCAGAAAATCGGGATGAGGAACCACAGCAGAACTCCATGAGTTGTGAAGCCATCCCAGTGGCAGATCACAAATACAGCTCAAAGGCTACCCTAGCACTCCAGCACCATTGCAGTCCAGAGCCTAGGTGGTACACCACCACGTCTCAGAGCCCAGGCTCACTCCGGCACCATCGCGTCACGCTGCCACATCTTGGAGCTCAGTTACATTCCAGAAGTGTCGGGTCCCGGAGACTGGGTGGTACACCACTGTGTCTTGGAGTCTGGATGCACTCTGGCACCGCCATGTCCCAGAGCCAGGACATACTCCGGCACCGTTGTGTCCAGCAGACCAGGTGGTGTGCCGTCGCATTTTGGAATCTGGGCACGCTCCGGCACTACCATGTCTCAGAGCCCGGATATCCCCAGCGCCACTGCAGTACCAGCAACCTATCATGAGTTCCTTTCCCAGTGTGCGGTGGTCACAATGCCAGTGGCAGACTGTCCCAGCAGCCAATTGTGTGTTCGCCTCAGCAGCTGCCCTGAAGTAAACTTATCCAGCACCGATCGACCCAGCAGCCAACTGCCATACACACAGAAAGGAAGAAAATTCTGAGATGACAAAACACAAAAATGAGAACACTGAAAATACGAGAATGAGGAACAGTGAGGAAACAAGAAACTCTCAATGCATCAACAGGAGATTACTGATACTGATCTGCACGAAATGCAAGATGGAGAATTCCAAATTCTGATCTTCAGAATGATGAAAGGCCTCAAAGAAAGCATACAGGAGATGACAGAGGAAATTGAGGCTCTAAGAAAGAATCAGAAAGAAATTTTGAATGAAATGAAGGAGTCAATAAATGAATTGAAGACTGAAATACAAACCAACTCTAGCAGGTTCGACCACATGGAAAACGGGGTATCACTCCTGGAAGACAGTTCATTCAAAACTGAAAACACAGTCAACAATATAGAGAAGATATTATAACAACACACCTTAACCATCCAAGATACACAAGACAATACAAGACTCCCTAATATAAAACAAAAAGGCATTGAAGTAGGTTTAGAAGCACAGACCAAGGGTATCAGAAACCTCTTTAGAGAAATAATTTCAGAGAATTTTCCAAACATAGAAAAAGACTTAGACATTCACATACAGGAGACATATAGAACACCATTAGGACCGTTGAGACAAGACCAAAGAAGGTAATAATTAAAATGACTAACATAGAGGCCAAAGAAAGAAACTTAAAAGCAGCAAGAACAAAAGGACGGGTGAAATACAGGGGCAAAACAGTAAAAATCACTCCAGATTTCTCAACCCAAGTCAGGAATGCCAGGAGAGATTGGTATGAAGTACTCTGGACCTTAGAAGAAAACAAGTTCCAACCAAGACTGATATAGCCAACAAAGCTATCATTCAAAATTGATGGAGAAATAAAAATGTTCCAAGATAAGCAAACAAAGAATTCATGAGGACCAAGCCAACACTAAAGAAAATCCTAAAAGAAATAAAACAAAGAAGAACAAACAAGCAAATTTCAGAACTAGAGAAGAGGTGAATTCCATGAGGTGAGCAACTAAACAAGGGGAGTTCTCACTACATCAAACACAAAATAGAACTTAAAATGATAGGAAACAAAAATCATATCTCAATAATAACATTGAATGTTAAGGGACTTGACTCCCCAGTTAAAAGATATAGATTAGCAATATGGATTAAAAACATAACCCAACTATATGCTGCTTATAAGAAACTCACCTTTTAGTCAAAGTTACTCATTCGCTAAAGGTGAAAGTTTGGAAAAAGATATACCACACAAACAGAGATTGAAAAGAAGCAGGGGTAGCAATGCTTATATCTGATAAAACAAACTTTAAGCTAAAACACATCAAAAGAGACAAAGTGGGACACTTCTTACTAATAAAAGGAGCAATCCAACAAGAAGATATAATGATAGTAAACATTTATGCCCCAAATGTGGGCGCACCCACATTAGTAAAACAAAGTCTTTGGGACATCAGGTCTCAAATAGAACCAAATACAATACTATTGGGAGACTTCAACACACCACTCATGCCACTAGATTGATCCTCCAGACAAAAGGTGAGTAAAGACTCTTCAGATCTAAAGAAAACTATAGACCAAATGGATCTAATAGACATATACAGAATATTTCAACCAGCAAAAGCTGAATACACATTCTTCTCAGCTGCACACGGAACAGTCTCCAAAATAGACCACATTCTGGGCTACAAAACAAGCACCAGCCAATTCAGAAGATGTGATATAATTCCCTGCATCTTCTCAGACCACAAGGGAATGAAAGTAGAAATTAACAACAGGAAGACCAAAAGTAGACACATAAGTACATGGAGACTGAATGATACACTTTTGAATGAGAACTGGATCAGAAAATGAATAAGGAGAGAAATAAAAAAAATTCCTGGAATTAAATGAAAATAGATACACAACGTACCAAAATCTATGGGACAATTTGAAGGCAGTGTTAAGAGGAAAATTTATAGCACTGAGTGCCCACATAACAAAAACAGAAATCGCCCAATAAACAACCTAATGACACACCTCAAGGACCTAGAAAAACAGGAACGGTCGAATCCCAAAGCCACTAGAAGGCAGGAGATAACTGAAATCAGAGCAAAAATCAATGAAATAGAGAATAAAAAGACAATACAAAGGATCAACAAAACAAGATTGAAAAACCACTAGCTAACCTAACAAAAAGAAGGAGAGAATCAAACCAAATTACTAAAATCAGAAATGAAAAAGGAGACATCACTACAGATAGTGGAGAAATCCAGAGGATCATAAGAAACTACTTTGAAAATTCATATTCCAATAAACTGGAAAACATGGAAGAAACTGACAGATTTCTAGACACATACAGCCTACCTAAATTGAATGGAGAGAATATAGAAAACCTGAATCAACCAATAGCAGGCACAGAGATAGAAACAACAATAAAAATTCTGCCATCAAAAAAAAGCCCAGGGCCAGATGGTTTTCCAACTGAATTCAACAAAAACTTTACAGAAGAACTAAACCCAATACTTCACAAGTTATTCTGTGAAATTGAAAGAGAGGGAATTCTTCCAATTCCTTTTACGAGGCCAGCATCACTTTAGTATGAAAGCCAAATAAAGATATCTCAAGAAAAGAAAACTATAGACCAATATCATTGATGAACGCAGATGCAAAAAGTCTAAACAAAATACTAGGCATGCGCATTCAAAATCATATTGAGAAAATTGTACACCATGACCAAGTTGGTTTCATCCCAGGAAAGCAGACCACCATTGAAACCAATCAACTCTGTAGCATGATGAAGCCCAAGTCAATCCAGACCCACACCTACAACAATGGTTTCAAGTGGTAGGTCATGAGCCTCTGCTCCCGCAATGAGTGCAATGAGGAGAGACAAAGAAGAGGTGGCCATACACAGGAGTAGCCCAACTCTGAGAACGTGAGCCAATGAGCCATGGCCCCCATAAGCAGCCCGACACTGTCTTGCAACACCCCAGAACTGAGGACACAGGTAGGTGAGACATGGCCCCTCCCCAGCGGCCCAGCACTGAGAATACGGGCAGGTCAGCCCCCAGCCCTGTCCACAGAGACCCACCCCGCACTGGGGAAACAAGGCAGGTGAACCCTCGGCCCCGCCCCCAGAGAACCCCTCCCCCTGGTGCTGGACATGCAGGGTGGGCGTGCCCTTTGCCCTGACCCCAGAGAACCCCTCCCCCTGGTGCTGGACATGCGGGGCGGGCGTGCCCTTTGCCCTGACCCCAGAGAACCCTTCCCCCTGGCACTGGATACATGGGGCGGGCGTGCTCTTTGCCCTGACCCCAGAGAACCCCTCCCCCCAGCACTGGGGACATGGGGCAGGTTAGCCCTCGGTCCCCCCAGAGACCCCCCGTGCTGGGGACTCAGGGTGGGTGAGCCCTCAGTCTTGCCCCTGGAGAACCCCCAGCACTGGGGATGTGGGATGGGTGAGCCCTCGACCCTGCCCCCAGAGAACCCCTCTCCCCGGCGCTGGGGACTCGAGGCGGGTGAGCCCTTGGCCCTGCCACTGGAGACCCCCTGTTGCTGGGGATGAGGAGTGGCTGAGCCTTTGGCCCCACCCCCAGAGAACCCCTGGAGCTGGGGACATGGGGCGGGTAAGCCCTCGGCCCCGCCCCCAGAGAACCTCTCCCCCCAGCGCTGGGGATGCGGCGCAGGCGAGCCCTTGGTCCTGCCCCTGGAGACCCCCCAGCACTGGGGACGCAGGGCAGGCGAGCCCTTGGCCCCGCCCCCGGAGAACCCTCCCCCCGGCACTTGGGAGCCAGGGCAGGTGAGCCCCCAGCCCTGCCCCGGAGTACCCCAGTACTGAGGTCATGGGAGGATGAGCCATGACCCCACACGGGAAGGACTCCGGACAAAGAGAGAGAACCTCAGATGAGCGAAGAAGGCGAACTAACTGGGGGAGAAGGGAGGGAAGGAGAGGGAAACAAGCTGGTGCACAGGATGGACTTATACAGAAATATCAAAGTCAACTACTATGCTGAAAACGGGAAGGGGGGGAGGCGGGGTGATGGAAATTGGGGAGGGCTAATTGACTGATGAGTGCATGTATACGTCAACCTCCCTGAAATCCTTCAAGATGTATGAGTGCAATGCACTAATAAAAAAATTATAATTAAAGAATATACAATGTAGCAAATTTGTGAAAATATAAAAAAATTAATTAATTAAAGGTTTACAAATATATTGCACAAATATACAAGGAATCTGCTTCTGTTGTTTGGGTTATAATTTTTTTCCATGCTGAGCTTTCTCTCTTTGCATACTGTTTATCTTACTTTATTTTATTTGCAATAGTGTATGTTTTTAGTCAAGGTCCTGGCAGGAAACAGTACATTTCAAGGGGACTTTCATAATGAAATTGTTTACAAAAGAATCAGCAGGATTTAGGAATTTCTAAGCCAATGAAAGCTAGTGCAGTATCTTTAAGCTAGCAACAGGACAGAGCTATTACTATCCTAAGGCCAACAGAATCAAGAAAAGGTAGCTACACAGAAGGCCGCCTCCTGGGAACTGTGGCCTCCTGTAGAGAGATAAGCTTATCCATTGTGCTGTGATAGGGAGAGAACTCATCCTTGTTTTTTTTTTCTCTCCAATCTTTTTTTTTTTTGTGGTACGGGGATTGAACCCAGGGGTGTTTTATTTACACCCCTGGCCCTATTTTTTATACTTTATTTCGAAACTGGGTCTCACAAAGTTGTGGCGGGCCTCACTAAGTAGCTGAGGCTGGCTGCGAACCCCGATCCTTCGGTCTCCGCCTCCCAAGTACTGGAATTACAATTCCCTCCGATCTTTTGCAGGCATCTTCCAATGGGAAATCAAAAGACAAATGTGAATAATGGTCGACCTTCCAGGACATGGAAAATTCAGGAGAAAGGTACATGAGAGACATTCAACACAGACGTGCTATGACACTGTTGTTCCTTGTGTCTGTGTCTGTGTCCGTCCAGATGTTCTTCATACTCTAACATAATGTGGGTTAATGCCCCTTAGCATCCTTCTCTCCTGGTCTGAGCCTGTCCCTTTTTTCCTCCAAATTATACTTTGAAGGTGAGCTGTTGCTTCTATTTTACTTCTCTGTTGCCAGGAGCTCTGGGAATAATGAGGATGAGTAGAACTTAGATATGCGATCTGGATTTTCCTCTGATTTCCATTAAATTTCCTATTTTAATACTCTACCAAAAAGGACCATTTTCCTTCCCAGGCTTTGACTCGTTTCCCCAAGACTTTTTTTTTTTTTTTTGCCTCTCTGGCAGAGATACTTCTGCTCTTCCTTCCTTCAATGAAGAGAGGATTTAATTTAGTGAAATTTAATTTCTTTATATTCTTCTTCGGTACATTGAGCCCGTTACCTCAATTTAGTATCAAATTGCACCTCATCCTGGTGTGCTTTCACCTTGCTTCTTTACTTTTTATGATTTTCTTTACATGATCAGTAGGTAGGGATGTATGTTTCCCCAAATAACTATTTTTTGTATTAGTAATGCCACTCACCAATATTACTCTGAATCTTGGGGAGAATGTTTCTTTCTGTACATACATCCACAATTCAAAATGGTTTTCCTTTATTCAAACAAAGCAGAAAACATCTAGACTATCCATGTATCTAAAGACAAGGAACGTGGAATCCCCCTGGTTTTACCCACTGTTGCCTTGCTTACTGATAAAATGCCCTAGTCACATCTACAGTTGAGAGATTGATG
Organism: Glis glis; assembly: GCA_004027185.1. Taxonomy (NCBI): domain Eukaryota; kingdom Metazoa; phylum Chordata; class Mammalia; order Rodentia; family Gliridae; genus Glis; species Glis glis. The sequence continues at coordinate 41,657 of PVJS01006151.1, read as the reverse complement.
TGGACAGCATGCAGCTAAATTACTAACATTGAACAGACATTTGTGTAATGCATCTTGGCTGTTCTGAGGAGGGAACTTTCTTGCTTCGAATTCTTGGCTGTCTGACACTCAGAACAGATGTGATACATTTGATGTTTAATTACAAGCACAAATCATGGCTAGGGCTTATTCCCTCAAGGGATTTTTATGCCCAGTTAGAGCACGTCATTGTAGGGTCTATTCACATTGTCTTGTGCTAGTCAGGAGAGCATCCCACCCACTCCCTGTCCCCTTCTTTTTTACTCTGTTTATTTGTTGCTTCAGAATGGATATAGAAAGACAACCAAGAGGGCCAACAACCTGCCTACCCTAGGGATACAGTTGAGCTTGAGTCTCTGTGCTAGGAGTCAGTTGATAGAGGAGGAACACAACATTTTGTCAAATCTTCTTTCAGAAAGTGGCAACTCAGAATGGCTTTGCCAGTCTTGCTCCATCAGTTTTCTTTTCTTCTTTAAAAAAATAAGTTGCATTTTGTATGTTTGAGGTATGCAAAATTAATTCATGGAATACAAATATATAATAAAATGATTTCTGTAGTGAAGTAAGCAAACATATTTATCATTTAACATAGTTAATTGTGTGTGTGTGTGTGTGTGTATGTGTGTATGTGTGTATGTGTGTGTGATTGCAGAAGCTAAAATCTATGGACTTTAGCAAAAATCCCTACTGCTGTACAACTTTATTAAGTATAGTCTTCATATTGCACATTCTTTCTTTAAACTTGGTCATTCTACATGTCTATCATGCTACTTTATATCTACCAGTTTTTATAGTTAATGGAAATTCCTTTCAGCTTCTGTAGTGGTTCCTGGGGACAATCATGTCTTCTTCTTTTGGGATCTTCATCATGGAATGATATGCACATCAGAGTGGCGAGATTATTCCATTTCAAACTTGGAGCCACACTTTACCAGCCCTTGAAAATAAAGATCATGTAAGAAATGTGAACATAAAATATGCAATTATCTTATCCTTTCTTTGTCTTATAAACTCTTAAGAAACATCCTACCCGTGTAGATAGATTTTTTCCCTTGATAAAGTTACTATCTTTAGTTGAAACAATAATTCCATAAGTGGAATGTAATTTTTATTTGAATTTGCATCATATATGAGCCTAGCGGCCTTATTTACCATGCACATGAAAATTTTGAGCAAAATAAAATTTAATAATAAATTACTGCTGACTGACTGAATGAGTCATTAGAGGTATGTGTATAATTGTGAAAATCCTTGCTTAGTTACTTTTTAATAATGAGATTGAACTTCAGGTTTAGCCTCTCTGATTCGACTGGTGGAAGCAAATCCTATTAATTAATCATGGTGTTTCTGTGATGTTTGAGGTACCTCAGTGCTAATATAGAGCCAGACTAGAGATACCAGAATGGCCCCTTAGACAACACAGGCAAAGAGTTTAATTCTTGTTATTGGATCCTCCCACTAATACATATATAGCTAAATTGCACTAATATTTTTTTCCTTTGGCAGTTAATTTATCCAGCTAATTTTTTCTCTGATACTTGAAACACAAGTTTTCTCTCTCTTCTTCTACACATTCTTCTGGGTATTCTTTCCCCTCGTCCCACACACATACATGGCTCATCCCCTCACTCTTTCGAGTCTTACCTTTGCAATAAGCTCTACTTTGACAGTGTTATTAAAAATTGCAACACAAACCCCCATTTTTACTCTTCAGTCCCCCGTAAAATACTCTATTTTTATTTTATGGAAACTGTCACTTTGTAATAAACCATTGTTGAGGTATATGGTGACAAAGAAAACACGGCCCGACAGCTAGGAACAGACTTTATTCAGGAATAAAACCTGGAAGGAGGCAACTGACTGACAGGGGATGGGGGAAGAGCCCATGAGTCAGAAGCCCGACTCCTTACAGACTTGGGGCTTTTTATGGGGCAAGGAAAGGGGTGTGCAGGAGTAGTCGTGTAAGCCACTGGTTGATGTGCTAGTGGCCAGGTCATCAGGGGGCAGGGCAATGGTCAGGGGGCGTTTCTCTTTCTTTGTTCTTTTGTTCTCAGTCCTCCTCTGGCAAGGCCTCACAGCCAGACCTTACAGTGTCCACAACCATAGTCTATATATTTATTTTATTTTTATTGTATGTTCCCCCTAACTATGCTAAGACTTTATAAAGGCAAACTTCTTTCTTTATTTTTTCATGGATCTATCCCGAGCATCTAGAATATTGCCTAGCATATAATGGATGCTCAATAAATATTTGTTGCATGTATGAATGGATGAATGAATGAATGAATGATATATGCTTCTACTTTCTAAGCTCTTTTCTTGGCCTATACTTTAGGGCCTTGTTTCCTCTGAAATTTTATTTATGGGTTATTCCCACCCCTCCTCTATAAATTTAACCATTGTGTTTTTCTCTTCTTTAGACCTTAAAAACGTGCTTGAGTTTCCTTCCAAACAAAGGTATATAAAGACTACTTCCATCTTTAATGTTCTCCCTCTCCTTTCTGATACCACAAAACAAAACTCATGTTGAAATTCAGTTGCCAGCAGGATGGTATCCAGAGGCAGGATCTTTAGGAGGTGTTTAGATCTCTGGGTTCTGCCATCATGAGTGGGTTAATGCTGTATCATAGGAGTGGATTAGTGGTTCAGCCCCCTTTCCTCTCTCATTCCTGCACACTCTCTTGCCATGTGACGCCTTGCTGCATGTTAGAATGCAGCAAGAAGGCCTTCACCAGATGTGGCTTCTCATTCTTCAACTTCCCAGCCACTAAAATCCTAAACCAAATAAACCTCTGTTTTCATTGATCAAGTCCATAGTGTTCTGTTATAACAGAAGAAAATGGACAAAACCAAACACATCTCCCCAAGTTATTGCTTTTCCAGCTGGTTTCTTTCTTGGCCAGAGAACTGAAATGGGTAATGCAAATTAACAATGGTCTCTTCGTAATCCTCACCTCTTTCATCTCATTGCTGGCTTTCCCTGTGATAACTAAGCTTTCCATCTTGAAAGCTTGTTCCATGGTTTTCTGGTATGATTTTTTTTCTCTACTTCTGGGCAAATTTGTTCTATCTCGACCGCATCAATTTCTTCCACCTGTTCCTTCTCTAGAACTTAGGGCTGCACTACCGTTAGTCCTTGCTTTATTCACTGGCTAGCAAGATTCATCCCAGTAGTATTTACCATGGATTTCACTGCTCAGCACGTTCTCCTTTTTTTTCTCCACATTTGCTTCATCAATTTACAATCCAGTAATTCCAACTTGATTCTCAAAAGTACTTTTCGTTTTTGTTTTGGCGATCAAACCCAGGCCTCACACATGCTAGGCAAGCACGCTACCACTGAGTTACGTCCCAACCTGATCTTACTGATTTTTTAATCCCTACACTTCCCAAACCTCATTCTTCTGCTTCTGTTATCCCTTGCCAATTTCATTCACTTATTTCCCAAGCTAGAAAATCCATGTCATCAGTGACTCTTACACCTAAATTACTCATCAACTCTTGTCACTTATAACTGAAATTTATCTGCACAATTAGTTCATCTTCACTAAAATTTCCATACTAATTGGATTCCTATCATCTCTCATCTGAATTATTGCAATCTTTTTGTAACTTAGCTTCTCAATTCAATCACCAAGGCCAACTACAACCTTCACAAACAATTTCTATTCCAATAAATCCTTATGAAGCACCAACTGAGTCCCATCAGAAAGAAATAACAGTCCCTGTCCTGAGACAACCATGTGCTTAGAAGACTTAAATATATAAGTAGAATGCAGTGTGGTAAGTGAACGAGTACAATGCTGGAGATAGGAGAAAAGTGAAATGAGGCACGATGTCTCAATGTTGTATGCATCTGTCGGAGTGGAGGCCCAGGTCTCCGTGTTCCTAGGATGATGCTTCCTCCACTGTGGTGGTACCAACATTTTCTGCATACTAACCTCTGTATATAGGATATTATCCCTTTGTTTCTGTGATGGTTGAAGGTATTTACTGAAGTGGTTGTTTATTTTTCCCCGGTGCTTATGGATAATTATATTAGTTTTTCATCATTGTAAGAAAATACCTGAGATAGGCTAACTAGGGAAGAAAAGGAGGTTTATTTAGCTCAGAGTTTTGGAGGTTTGACCTCTGGTGGTGGCCTAGTAGCAGATGACATCTCATCATGGTAGGAGTGTGTGTGGGAGGAAGCAACATATTGTCAAACAGGAAGTCAGAGAGCCAAGTGGGGCCAGCCTCAGGCTTTTATAAACCTCTCATGAGAACTAACAAGGGGTCACACAAGGATGACATTAATCCCTTCTGAGGGAAGGGCCCTTAGACCAAGGACCTTCCACTAGGTCCCACTTCTTAATAGTCCACACCACTTCAACACTTCTACCCTGGGGACCAAGACCCCAACACATTGCCTTAGGTGGGGGGACGTCCAACATTCAAACCATAGCAAAAATCAGAGTTCAGACTAGGGTCGTGTGAAAAATAGATGGGATTTTTTTTTTGTGTGTGTGTGGTACTGGGATTGAACCCAGGGGTGTTCTACCTCTGAGCTACACCCCCGGCCCTACTTTTTACCTTTTATTTTGAAACCGGGTCTCACGAAGTTGCAGAGGGCCTCACTAAGTAGCTGAGGCTGGCCGCGAACCCGGATCCTCCGGTCTCCGCCTCCCAAGTACTGGGATTACAAGCGTGCGCCACCACGACTGGCTCTTGGGATGTATTTTTGAAGGTTAAGCCAACAGATTTCCCTGATTAATTGGATATTGAGTTGTGAGAGAAGGAGTGGAATTAAAGATGATATCAAGATGCTGGGGCAGTGTAACAGGGAACCGAGTTGTTATTTATTGGGATTTGGAGGATCACAGGAGGAACAAATTTGGCATCAAGACGAAGATGGTGTTAAAATCAAGAATTCAGTTCATGCTATGTAAATTTAAGGCATCTATTTAGAATGCAAGTTGGAGATATTTAGTGAAAGATGTTGAGTTGGATATAATAGACTGAAGTTCAAGGAAGACAGCAGGGCTAAATATTTAAATTTATGACTCCTAATGGTGTTAAGATTTAAAACTTTATGGTTGGATGAAATCCTCTAAGAAGAGAATGTAGAAAGAAAGAGGACAGTTTTAACTCTCAGGGACACTGATTTTTAGACATGAGAAAGGTAAGGAGTATCCAGTAAAGAAGACAGAGAAGGGGCAGCTATTGAAGCTATGAGGACCTAAGAGCCAACTGTGGGTGGTCTTCCCAAGTTGGGGTACTTTAGAGTATTCTATAATAGTGAACTTATACTTTCCAACCAAATGACTTTATCAGAAATCTTGCTGTTCTCTTACAAGTGAACTGAACATTGAAAGGAAAGATCTAGGTACTGACAAGAAAATTTGTATTCTGTCATGTTATCTCAGGTAGACCTTAGCACTCACAATTGATTACACCACTTTTAAGTTCCATAACCCTTGAGGTGTTCTTGGCTCATTTGACCAGGTCACTGTGTGCACCTGCATCTCAGGACCAGTGATTCTTCCATGAGTGGAACATTGCTTAAGTTCGGTTATTTTTATTTCTCTCCATAATGAATAATAGGAATAAACCATATCTAGAACTAAATGATCAAAGCAACATTCCCTCCCAAAATCAACTTATATCCACTCAGCCGGACAAATCAATGCTAAGTCATGACAAGGAAAATAAAAGCTGGATAATACCAAGCCACCGATTCACTTAGGACAAAGCTATTCTAATCCCTTTTTAAATGGGGCATTCGTTTTTTATATTATACTCAAACGATGGCGTGAAAATCATATTGGTTGGTAGAAATCCCTTCGTATCTCCCGCATGCTCAGTGTAGCTTAAATGTAATGCATAGAATGTGTGTTGACAGTTATAGAAGAGGCTTTCTAGAATGCTATGAGTGATTAACTGAGTGACTATTAACTGAGAACTCAAGGGAAAGATAAAAGTCATAGGCTCCTTATTAGATAGGACATAGCTGGGTAATATCAGGCCTCGAGAGAGTTATCTGCATCTATAAGGAAGTCAGCAGTGTGGCCAAAGCACCAGCGAAACCTGGGAATCCACAGTTCAGGACAAACAGAACCACCATTAACACGATCGGCTCAGCTTGTCATGACTCACAACAAGGAACAGAATGCAAGTGCGTCCTTCAGTGGCTATTAGCTCAGCGCTTTAGTCATTTGTTCCAAAACAGGCACGTGCCAGGCAGTGTGTTACTTAAGGTGGGCAAGATGCGACCTAAGACATTTAAAAACTTGAGATTTAATACAAAGTGGTAAAAATATTTCCAACACTGCGCTATCAGCTGTCGTAAGTAGCTCCACCGTAGGAAGCAGAGGCTACAGGGAGACAGAGGGTTAATGTATCTGGAGGGGCTGCCCGACAGGTGGAGCTCAGTGAGGGGAAGAAGCAGGAAGTCGCACGTCCACTGAGGTGAGTAACTATTTGTCAGACATAAATGGCCAGGGAGGGGCCTACAGGCAGAAGGATCCTAGAGCAGAGCCAGGGTGTCCTGACTGTGACTGGCTTCTCTGAGGGCCTGGCAGTAGTTGGGAATGGGTAGCCTATCAAGGGCAAGAGAGACAGTGGGGTCAATAGTGTCACATCGGGTGGAGCGGGATGACGGACAAAGATTCAATCTTTCAAAAACAACTTCAGCCGTGGAGTGAAGAAAGTTGGAAGGGGAAAGGCTATAGATAATGACGTCACCTGGAACTCTTTCTTCAGTGGACCAGACGCATCAGTGCCAGTTCAGGACCCACGAATAAAATTCTTCAAGAGGTTAAATATATGTCATTTATGAGTTCCTTGCTTTCTAATGGTTTATTCCCAGAACTTCCTGAAGAAATAGTCATCTGTGTATTTATAAAGATGCTAAGAAGAGATAAGTGAGAAAATGTCTTTGACCCTTCGGCAGAAAACGTGAGCAGGAGGGGAGATGTCTTGTTTATTTTCTAGATTCAGCCCCTAGAAATAAGGAAAACTGAGTAGATTTATAGTCAACTTTTGTGTGTGTGTGTGTGAGTCTGATGTAACAGCAAAACACACTCACTACTAAGAAATTTCCCCTCTGAGCCAATCTGAAGTTTTTAGCATAGTGCCTATCCTGTTGAAATTGTCTTTCATGTTATCTGCTTTTGCAAGGTCAGGACTAAATCTTACTCTGATGAAGATATTAATAATTGTTATATTCTTCCAACATTCAAAAGCCCACCTTTCTCAAAAGCCTGGCGAAGTAGTGCACGCCTGTGATCCCAGTACATGGGAGGCTGAGACAGGAGTACCACAGGTTCAAGACCAGCCTCAGCAATTTAGTGAGGCCCTCAACTTAGTGAGACCCTGTTTCAAAATAAAAATAAAATAGGGCTGGGGCTGTAGCTGGGAGGTAGAGTGCTCCTGGGTTCAATCTCCAGTACCAAAAAAAAAAAAGTTTGACAAAGTACTTATATTTTATTGATTGGTTGATTGATTGATTGTTCTGGGGATTGAACCCAGGACCATTCTACCTCTGAGCAATACCCCCAACCCTCTTTATTATATTATTATTTTTTAAAATTTTGAAATGGTTTAAGTTGCTGAGGCTGGGCTTGAACCTACAATCCTCCTGTCTCAGTCTCTCAAGTACTAGGATTACAGGCATGAGCCACCATGCCCAGCACAAAGTACTTACATTTAAAATTATTTTTTAAGGAATCACAGAGATCATGCTAAGTAGAAGGATATATTTAATTTATACACAACGCAATTGAGGAGACAATAGTTTGCTCCAGGTCTTCCAGCAAGTCAGCACCTGGGTCAGACTTAGTCAAGTCTTCTGATTCTGAGCATGTTTCTGGAGCTGAGGTGTACTGACAATTTGCCGTGTGCCAGGTATATTACAAAACTTTTTACATGAAGAAAATCTCATAAAGGAGCTGTCACTGCTATTAAAGATAGAAAGATTGAGTGGCACACTGTTAATTTTGTGTGCTCGCCATTATATCTAGGTACCACCTCTTTGTATGCACTGCAGAATTTACCCAATGTCTTGTACATGCCTATCCCTGAATCAATACTTTGGTTTGATTAACGAGTCTGGATATCTTAACATTTCCATGTCCTTCTTTAATAAAGTACTCTAGAATTGAACAGAGAACTTGCTAGGGTATTACTGAGTGTTATAGTTAGATATAAAATGTCCCCTAAAGAACTCGTTTATTAATGTTTGGAGCTGATGTATTTGAGTCATGAGGGTTGTAATCCCAGCAGTGGATGAATTCCTTGTAATGGATTTATCTGGGTGATACTCAGGCTGGTAGGGTGTGGCTGGAGGGGGTGCGGCCTTGGGGATTGTATTTGGTTCCTCCTCCCTGCTCTCTTTCATGCTTCCGACCTCCAGGATATGAGGAGCACAGCTCATGTGCTCTCGCTCTCTCTGCCTTCCACTCCCAGGCCCTGAGATTCAAGGTCCCCAGCCTCAAGGTCCCCGGCCTCAAGGCCTCATGGACTGAATCTGAAACTGTAAGAAAGTAAATCTGCTTTCCTCTAGGTTACACGATCAGGTCATTAGATTATGACTGCGAGAATGCTGGCCGGAACACTGAGCTAGTCACTGTCCTGTGAAATCATAAGGACATCTTAGGACAGGCACTGCAATGGTCTAGAGCAGTCACTTTGGAGTAAGCGACTGGAGTCCTGACCCAACACTTCCAGCTGCATTTGAACCTGGCCTCTTGCTTAGCTTGTCTATGCTGTACTTTCAAAATTATAAGAAACAACGAGGCTCCTGAGTGCGCTAACCTTCCCTCCTCAACCCCATCTCCTCTTACCCGTCCCTCAGGCGCTGAGCTATAGCCACAAGAAACATCTTTTCTGCCCTCCAAAAATTGAAAAATTATTCCTCCGTCCAAGTCTTTGCTCTTGTTGAAGTGCTCACTATTCATCTTTTCACAGTGCTCACTCCTACTTGCATTGAGCCTTTCAATGGAATGTCCCCTCCCTGGAGGGGAGAGCTCTCTAGGTGGTACCTTCTACCCACCATCCCCCAGCCAATCCCTGGCTCATAACCGTTTCATTTCCTTCTGGACCCTTACCATCATCAGAAATCATCTTGCCTTATTATTTGTGTATCGTTTATTTTATGCCACTAAAATATAAGCTTCAAAATTTCTACCTGTACCTCCACATGTTAATTTTCCTGTAGGTAGTTTTTATAACTTTCATTTGAAAGTCAAGGTGGTCTGTGTTCCAAATATAACACAAACATCACTGACGTGAATCTTAATAATTCACACTTTTACCCAAATAAATTCCTATAGACTCAAACATTTAGATATTTTTTAAAAGTAAAACAAGGAAGAGTTTAGACTTGTACCATCCAATATGATAGTCATTATTCACAAGTTGCTATTTATATTGAAATTAATGAAATTAAATAAAACTTAAAATTTAATTCCTCAGTTTTACTAGCTACATTTCAAGGGCTCAATAAATTATTCGGGTAAGTGGCTACTATATTATATAGTGCAGATACAGAACATTTCCATCAATGCAGGAAGTTTTATTGAGCAATACTGTTCTATAGATACACTGGGTAGATTTATTTATAAATTTATAAGTTATATTTATAAATTTATAGGAGAAGCCTTTAAAACAAATCATGAAAGCAAGAAAATAAAAACTTTGATAAATTCAATTATATAAAAAGTAGAAACTTTTACCTAGCCAATGGTATCAACAAAGTGAAACAAAGTAACAAAGAAAAATATTTGCAATATTTATAAGATAAAACACCAATTTTCTCAAGTTATAAAAAGCTCAGATAATTCAATACAAAAGATAACTTGATTGAAAATGTCAAAAAGGCAACTGTTCTAAATAGCAAAATATGTGTAATCTCACTCATATTAAAAATAAGTCTAAATAATAATGATTTGCTGTTTTTTTACCAGTGAAATCAGCAAAAATGAGCGGGTTTGGTACTAGTGAAGGTATGGGAAATAATTGTATTGATTGAATAAATTATGTTTAGTATTCATACATATTAATGTAATTGGGCTTCTAACAGAAAGAATGGAAAGCAGGGAGTTAGAATGTAACAATATTGTTTGTTACCTATTTTTAAAAAATTTCCCAATAGCTACTATATGCGTACTATTATACCTTGCTTTTTTATTTCATATTAGATTTTTGAAAATTTTCCATATCTGTCTGTAAATACCTAGTTTATTTTCATGGCTGTATGGTATTTCATTGTGTGCATGTGCATTCTATCACTCAGCCCTTGGTGGTAGACATTCATCCACTTTTGATGCCCCTGGGGAGGATAGTGGTGTCTACATCAGTCTGGGTGGCTCCATTCCTGCACACCTCCCAGCCCCCACCCCAAGCATCTGGTTTGGGAGCAGGTGGGTGGCACTGCCAAGGAAACATGAGAGAAAGTTTGTAGGGGGGCTTCTAGAAAACATTTGTCTCTCTGGTTAAAAGAGCTGCTAACAGGAAATGTCCTATCTACCACTGGATATGAGACCACTCACTTTGGTAGCCATCTTGGGGCTGAGATAGAAGCTAGCTTAAAGACCACATTTATGTGCCAACAATGAGAGTAGAAAAATAGACAAATCCTGGGTCCTGATGATGCTGATGAACACTTAATTGATTAGTCCTGGATCTATCCTATGTTCAGACTTCTTGTTATGTGAGATAGTAAGTTATCTCTTGTTTTTTTAAGACAGTAGAATTGGAATCTTTTGCTACTTGCAGCCGAAAGAATCCAAATTTTTACAGTTGGTATACATGTAACTTTCTTTAACTTTTCATTTTAAAGTAGTTATAAACTCCAGGAAACTGCAAAAGCAGTGTAGATAATCCCATGCACCCTTCATCCAGCAATGGTTACGATCTTGTATAGTATAATATTAAAACGACAAAATTGATGTTGCTACAATACTGTTAACTAAACTACAGATCTTATTGTCACCATTTTTATGCATTTGTGTGTGTGTGTGTGTGTGTGTGTGTGCGTGTGTGTGACTCTGTACAATTTTACCCACATATGGATGTGTGTAGCTGCCACCCTACTCAAGATACAAATTTATTCCATCACTGCAAAGGAACTCTCTCACCCGTTATCCTTTCATATCCAACTCACCTACCTCAAAATCACAAACATGTTCTTAGCCTTTATAGCTTTGTCAGTTTGAGATGTTATATAAATGCAATCATATATGTGCAATTTTTGAGACTTTTTTCAGTAAGCAAAATGCCCTTGAGAACCATTCACATTGTTTCACACATAAACAGTTTATTTATTTTTAGTGGATGAATAGTGTTCCTTTATTTGGATGTACCAGAATTTGACTATTCACCCAAAGACATTTATAATGTTTCCAGTTTTTGCTATTCTGAGTAACGCTGCTATGAACTTTCACATCAGAGAGAGAGAGAGAGAGAGAGAGAGAGAGTGTGTGTGTGTGTGTGTGTGTGTGCGTGTGTGTGTTAATGTAAATTTTTGCTCCTCTGGGATAAATGCCCTGAGTGTGATTGCTGAGTCATACAGTAAGCATGTGTTTAATTTTATAAAATCATCCAAATAATTTTGCAGAATGACTGTCAATGTACATCGCAAACAGCAATGTATGAGAATTATATTCTAGTTGGGTGTAGTGGTCCACACCTGTAATTCCAGTACTTGGGAGGCTGAGAAAGGAGGAGGGCAGGTTTGAGACCAGTCTCAGAAACTTAGTGAGACCCTGTTTCAGCATAAAAAATAAAAATCAGGGCTGGGGGTGTAGCTCAGAGGTAGAATGCCCCTGGGTTCAATCCCCAGTACAAAAAAAAAAAAAAAGAATTTTAGTTTATCTTCACTGTCACTAGCATTTGAAATTATATTACATTTTTAAAGCTATTATCATAAGCATATAGTGATATCTTACTGAAATATTTAAAGTTTTTTCAAAGGATACATAACAGCTATTAACAATGGTCAGATTGGAGGAAACGGTTTGGAAAAAAGATGCAAAAATAGGGTTTCCTTTGGTACTTTCCTGTTTTATGTGGATTTTCCTCTGTTAACATATTAGTTACATTTAGTATCTCAACAGGAATTTTAGGACCTTGTTTTTAATTTTATCTCTATATTTTTGTTTGATCTTAATTATAAATAAATTATAGTAAACATAATAAATATTTAACAATTCCAGCATTATTTAAAATTGAAAGTAAACATTGACGTAATTCTTTCTATGTTGACACCAGAATTAATGTCAAGAAAAAGCTGCAGGCATTTCATAATGTTGGTTCTGCTGCTTTTACATTTTACTGTCTTGACATTCATTTACCCAAACTGAATATAACTATTCCCTTGTGTCTACAAATTTTCCAGACCACCTCCTATCGTAGACATGACTCCATTTGTTTTCTTTTGAAGCCATGAAAAACAAAATACATATTTCCTGTTGCATGCTATGCTTAATAGCATTTAGGAATTTCATGGCGTGTCTTTTATAGAAGTCAAACATTGCCTTCCTTGAAGCTCGTCTGTTTCCTCCACAGTCCTCTTTTTATTCTCAATTTGATCTTTTAACAGGAAATGTTTGTACTTCATTAGTTCTTTCAGTAAGGTCACATGAGAGCAAGTGTGTAAACACTGGGTATCTGCTGTCCGAATAATGAACCTCAGTAAGGCCTGCAGACCCGCTGCAGTCATCAGAGACAGAAAAGTAGCCTCAACAAGCCATGTGAAGGGGCGGAGACATGATGGTGCAATGCTGAGTACTCCCAGCATGGAGGTGGGTGTATCCCCTCGGCCACCTTCAGAGCCGTCGCCTTTGGTCCTGGGTGGAGTGGTCGTGTGGTCACTGTAATGACTGTTCACATGCAACAACTCCCCTCAGCCAGGAGCAGTGGGAACAGACCAGTCATAAGATGAGTTGGGTTGAGCATTCATGGCAGCAAGGGAGAACACACATCACAGGGAACTCTGGGGTGCCTGAGCCAAAGGAGGTTACAAATAACCTACTGTAGTGTTTGGGCCTTGGCTGGGAATGTCTGGGGAAACTGGACTTTTCTCTAAATGGCAGCCAGAATGCAGAGCCTATTCTATAGTTGATACCCAATAAATCTTATCTATAGACAGAGAAGACTAGAAGGAGGACACAGTTAGTAAAGAAGTCGCCATCACCCAGTTTAGCCAAGAGAGGGCTTGGTGTTTGTTTGGTATTTTATAGGTGGCCCAGTGACCTTTTTATCTCAGGCCACACAAAGTTATGTGGTGACTGAATTTTGTCTCATTTGACCATTGATCTCAGAGTACCCTTGTCTGAGGTTGGTATTATGAAATTGTCGATGTTCAATAAGAATTAACAAGGTCCAGCCGTGCGCCAGACCAGTTTCTGGATATTGGTAACTGCTCCTTTTTTTCTCTCTCCTGTGAGTGGAAAAAGTGGAAGACACCATATTTATACTTATGCCATAGCTTTTTGACCTGGTTTTTAAATATGTCATCATTATTCCAAGGTTAAATGCTTAACATAAAATGCACGACTTTCCCATCATCCTTGCAGTCAGTCTCCTGAGTCCGTCTGATCCAGTCTTCTGCCTCCAGGCTAAGCTGTCTATAATGATCGTGAAAAATTGATGTCTTTTCTGCTTTTAATGATCTAACTGAAAGGAAGAAAATTCAGCCGGTGCCCTCAGAAGCGCGTGCCTCACAGTGACCCTCTGAGAGTGTTTTCCACTCAGACCTCCATAGAAAGGCTCGCTCTCCTGTGTAACTGATCTCATTTCCCAAAGTCGTCTTTCAAGCCAAGGACTGGGAACCAACAGGCTTTGCGCTGAATCTGGCCAGCTGACCTGTTTTATTTGTATACATATTATACGTAGAAAGGGGGGAATTTTATATGTAATTATTCTTTTCACCTCTTTTAAAGAATCAGAATATTTGAGCATATACTGGGCAGTGGTCTGGTTGGAGCTGAGTCATGACTGTCCCTGTAAGTTATCCAAAGGTCGCTAAGGTCCCCTTCACAGCCCGCTGCATTACCACCCCACACCATGACTGGTGTTTCCAGCCAGGTCTTATAAATACATTTGAGTTTTCAATGCCGGCATGGAATCTTTTCCTTTCCTGCTTGTATAAATTTCTCAGGCTTAGGATTATAAGGGAATTGATGGGATATTTTCAGTATCATTCAATAAACATAATAGATCTTCTTAGAATGTTAATTGTTCTTGGAGGTTCAGAAAACACATTATTTTTTATATTAAATCCAATACAGATATATTATGGAATGCAGTGTAAAATGGGTTTAAAGATAAAATCTAGAAACAAACAAACAACTGTTGCTTCAGGCTCTGCCACAGACCAGCCCATGGGGTGGTAATTGAGAAGAGGTGTGTGTTCTTATTATTGTCATGGGATTGCTTTGATGAGAAAGTTATGGCACAGTGATATTAATGTGATAATCTTGAGTTTGTCTTTTCCTATTTTTGCACACTTTGAAGTGAAAGGAAATTTAGATGTTAACTAATTTGTTCTTTTCATTTTTATTAGGAGTATAAAAGACTTATCAATAAATACAGGGCAGAGATAGACCTCAGAGATCCATAACTTCATTTTTTTTCCTATTAAATGTGTAGGTTGCTTACCATAATGGCAAAAATATGGTAGGCATATAATTATGTAGTATTGTCTCTTTGGCTTGATAATTCTATTTATTAATTATCAAATGGTAGATAAGAGGAATTCTCAGAAATTCAAGTCTTTTTTGATAAATGGTTTCTGTTAAAGTGTAAGATAAATGGTTTCAAGTAAGACTTAAATAAAAGTATCTGGTTATACCAGAGACAATATATTTTATTTTATATGTTGGAGTCTTTGGATAGTTTTAACCATGAAAACGCAAGATCTGAATCACCATAGTTACAGTAGAGAGAGAACAAATCTTACAACTTGAAATGAATCTGATTTTCCAAATGTGATTTGTATTATTCTCCCTATCTTTTACAATATAATGAAAATCCCCAATTTCTACATCAAACTTCATGGTTCTGCATTAATATGAGTCATACATCTGTTTTTCCCATTCATTAATAGTCTGTTGAAACCTATTCTTGGTCTGTTGTTGGTTATTAGATAAGACTATTTTAAATTTTAATAACTACAGTTGAACTGAGTAAAATTTTGAGCACAATGTTTTTACATCAGAAATAATTTGATAGATTATCTGAGTTTATGGAAGCTGGTGCTTGACGTGTAGAGCAGTTAACTGGGCTCAGAGGAGCAACCATGAGTCATACTTAAAGATTTTATTTCCTGGTTAATCTCCAATAGTGAATTGCTTCTTTTCCAAATTCCTTTCATTATTTATATCAACTGCTATGATGGATCATAATTACTTTAATTTGTTTTGAAGGAAAATAATTCATAACTACTGCCCCAAACACCTGATGCATAAAGAGTATTTCATATCATACGCAACCTTGAAATTACATATTCTCCATAAATAGCTTTATGGTATGCAGGATGGTTACAGACGTAAATGAAGACTGTTCAGTGTTTGCTTTTTCTGTAAAGGTGGTAATATCATTCATGGGAAGACAGCTCCAGATATTTATTTGATCCAATCATACTAGTTGTCTCGTGCAGCCCAGATAGTTGAGTATTAGTGGCTTCATATGGCTTAATTTCAACTCTTCAACTGCCATGTTGGTCTTACATTCATAGCACTTCAAAGAAGCTGATATTCAACATGCCAAGAGCAATTCATGAGCTAGTAGTATTCCTGCCTAAGGGGATATTGCCTCAGTTCATTCAACTTGGTAAGCTAGAAACCGGTACTCCATTTTTTATGCTTCCCTTTATCTTACCAATCAGTATAAAAATCATCCCTCTGATCTTTCTTATTTTATTTCCATAATCTTTCTTGATTACATGCACATCTCCCCACCCTTGTTGCCAGAAAGCTTAGTCATCTTTCAGTGAGGTGGCTGAAAAGATACCCTTGCTGATCTCCCACTACCAAACACATCCCCTTTTCAAGGCAATCCCCATATTGCATTAAAGAGTAATATTTTAAACTGCAAATCTGATAATGTTTGACCATGACCCATAAGCCCTGCTTAGAACCCTTCAATGGATTTCCAGTGCTTTTACAGTGAACCGAAATCCTTTATTTATATGGCTGAGGCTGAGGTTGCTAGCTATCCAGTTAATATCCATGTTATCCTTCTTACTGAAAGAATCCACTATATGAATTGGAGGTAGCAATGTCACTGCCTTGCAGATCGGAGTGGCCAGTGGGATGTAATTGGGATTGTTGGATGGGGCTTGGAGAACACAGATTTATTTATTTATTTATTTTTTAAACCATCATCTACCTATTCCTTTCCACCCTCTCCACCCTCAGCCCTTGACAAAAAAAAAAAAAAATCATTCTACTCTGCTTCTGAGCCCTGCTTTTTTTAGATTCCACATATAAGTGAGATCATACAGTATTTGTCTTTCTGTTCCTGGCCGATTTCAATTACCATGACATCCTCTGTGTTTATACATGTTGGCATAAATGATAGAATTTCCTTCTTTTTGTTTTTTGTTTTGTTTTGTTTTTTTGGTGCTGGGGATTGGGCCTGGGGCATTCTACCTCTGAACTACACTCCCAGCCCTATTTTATTTTTTTATTTTGAAACAGGGTCTCACTAAGTTGTGGAGTGCCTCACTAAGAGAATTTCCTTCTTTTTAAAGGCTGAGTAGACTTCCGTTGTGTATAGGAACCACATTTTCTTCATCAGCCATCCATCAAGTGATACGTGGACCGCTTCCATCTGGTGGCTACTGTAAATAGTGCTGCGCTGAACATGGGAGTGCAGAAGTCTCTTTGACGTACTTATTTCATTTCCTTTAGATATGTACCCAGAAGCAGAATCGCTGGATCATATACAGGTTTATTTTTAATATTTTTTGGAGCCTCCATACTGTGTTCTATAATGACTAAACTAATTAACATTCCTCCAAGGGCATAAAAGGATTCCCTTTCCTCCACATCCTCACTAACATTTATCATTTTTCTTTTTAGTAACAACTATTCTAATAGCTGTGAGGTGATAGCTCATTGTAGTTTTAACTTACATTTCCCTGATGATTTGAGATGTAGAGCATTTTTCGTGTATTTGTTGGCCATTTGTATGTCTTCTTCTGAGAAACATCTTTTCAAGTGCTCTGCCCATTGTTGGTCAGTATTTTCTTTTGGCCATTGAGTTGTCTATGCTGTTTATATATTTTAGATGTTAACCCCTGTCAAAAGTGGTTTGCAAGCCTGGTGTGGTGGCGCATGCTTGTAATCCCAGTACTTTTGGAGGCAGAGACCGGAGGATCTGGGTTCGCGGCCAGCCTCAGCGCTCTCTCTCTCTCTCTCTCTCTCTCTCTCTCTCTCTCCCTGTCTCTCTCTTTCTCTCTCCCTGTCTCTCTCTCTCTCTCTCTCTCTCTCTCTCTCTCTCTACTTAGTGAGGCCCTCTGCAACTGTGTGAGACCCGGTTTCAAAATAAAGTATAAAAAATAGGGCCGGGGGCATAGCGTGGAGGTAGAACGCCCCTGCGTTCAATCCCAGGTACTGCAAAAAAAAAAAAAAAAAGTGGTTTGCAAATATTTTCTCCCATTCGTAGGTTGTCTCTTTACTCTGTTGATTGTTCCCTTTACAGAAGGATGCAATATCATTTGTCTATTTTTACTTTTGTTTCCTGTGCTTTTGGGTAATAGCCAAAAAAATCCCTGCCCAGACCAATGTACAAAAGCTTTTCCTCTACGTTTTCTTCCTATAGTTTTACAACTTCAGGCCTTATGTTTAGGTTTTTAATCCATTTTTTATTTTTGTATGTGGGGTGAGATATGGATCCAATTTTACTGTTCTGCATTTGGGTTCTTCAGTTTTCTCAACATTATTTATTATTGATGTCCTTTCCTCAGTGTGTGTTCTTGGCACCTTTGTTGAATTTCAATGAACTGTAAATGTGTGATTTAATTTGGGGATTTATATTCTATGACAGTGATCAATGAATCTGTTTTTATGACATTTGTATACCATGTTGTTTTGATTCCTATTGCTTTGTAGGGTATTTTGAACTCAGGTATTGGGATGCCTCCAAATTTGCTCTTTTTCCTCAAGACTGGCTATTCAGGGTCTTTGGTGGTTCCATGTGAATGTATGATTTTTTTCTATTTTTATGAAAAATTGGTAATCATTTATTATCAGTTGACATTATTTCTATCCCTATGGTTTTGTTTTCTCTAGAATGTCATATAAACAAACTACAGAGTGTGGAGCTTTTATTTTTCCAGCTTCTTTCATTTAGCATAATGGTCTTGAGACTTATTTAGGTTTTTGCATATATCAGTAGCTCATTCCTTTTTTTTTTTTTGAGTACTCTGCCATTGGATGAGTATACCATAGTTTGTTTATTCATTCAACCCATTACATGTTGATAGACATTTGGGTTGTTCCCAGTTTCTGGCTGTTAGAACAAAGCTGTTATAAACACTCACAAGTTACAAGTTTTTGTATGGACATATGTTTTCATTTCTCTTGGATAAATACCTAGAAGAGGAACTGCAGAGTCATATGGTAAATGTATATTTAACTTCACAGGAAACGACTAAACCATTTTCTAAATGGTCTATACTGCTATACTATTTTGCATCTCCACCAACAGTATAGGAGAGTTCCAGTTGCTCTGTGCCCTCACCAGTAATTGTATCATCAGTTTGTCAGAATTTAGCCATGTAGGCAGTGTAGTGATAATTTATTGTGGTTTTCATTTATATTTTGCAAATGAGTAATGATGGTATCTTTTAATGTGCTTACTGGCACTTGCATACCTTCATTGGTAAATGAAGTGTGTGTGTGTGTGTGTGTGTGTGTGTGTTTTCAGACTTTTTGCCTATTTTTAGGGATTGTCTCCTTATCATGGGGTTGTAAGAATTTCCATTTTTTTATATATTCTGGATATGTCTTTTAAAATCAGACATTTTATTATGCCAAACTCTTACAAAATTGCTATATTATTTTATACCTCTGGCAGTAGTGTATGAGAGTAATTCTTCCACATCCTCATGGATACTTGGTACAGTCAGTCTTTTCAATTTGGGGCATTTTAATAAGGGTGTGTGTGTGTGTGTGTGTGTGTGTGTCTGTGTGTATGTGTGTGTGTATGTGTATTTTCTTTTTTAAAACAGATTTTAATCTACAGAAAAATTGAGATGATATAGAGTGGGTATATAAGTACATATCTAGTACATATGTAGTTTCCCCTGTTATTAACATCTTACATTAGTATGGTAAATTTGTTATAATTAATGAATCAATACTGATACATTATCACTAATTAAATCTATACTTTGTTAAGATTGTCTTGTTTTTCCCATATTTTCTTTTTCTGTCTTAGGATCCCATCTAGAATACTGAATTCTATTTAGTTGTCATGATTCTTAGGTTCCTCTTGACTGTGATATTTTTTCATTGCGTTTTTAATTTACATTTCCCTCATAGTGATGTCTCATATGCCATCTGTATATTTTCTTTGATGAAGTGTCTGTTCAAGTCTTTTGGTCACCTATTATTGGATTTTTTTATTCAGTTTTGAGAAGGTGGGGGATGGAGATATAGGGGAGAAGACAGAGTGAGTGAGTTCTGGGTATAAGCCACAATTCATGTCTCGGTTGTCCTTGAGTCGTTTCTTGTTTAGACTCACAGGCTCCAGGCGTCCAGTCTTTACTCCTTGGGTCATTAAACTGATAAGAGCCTGCTACTTGTTAATAAGGGGAGAAGGAAAGGGGCAGGAGGAAAAGAGGGGAGAGAAAAGGTCAGCTTTGAAACAGGCCATCTGTTAGCTGCCAGGGCCAGAAGCAGGTCACCTTACATTAGGTGGATGAGAGTCATTCTACTTGCTGAGGCTGTTCTCGAGCCTGCAATCCTCCTGTCTCAGCCTCCCAAGTACTAGGATTACAGGCATGCACCACCACACCCAGCTTGGCAGTTCATCTTTAAGAAAGAAAATATAAGCTGGGCGTGGTGGCACATGCTTGTAATCCCAGTACTTTGGGAGTCGGAGACCGGAGGATCCAGGTTCGTGGCCAGCCTCAGCTCTCTCACTCTCTGTCTCCCTGTCTCTCTCTCCCTCTTTCTCTTTCTCTCTCTCTCTCTCTCTCTCTCTCTCTCTCTCTCTCTCCTCTCCTTAGTGAGGCCCTCCACAACTTCGTGAGACCCGGTTTCAAAATAAAGTATAAAAAAATAGGGCCAGGGGCATAGCGCGGAGGTAGAATGCCCCTGGGTTCAATTCCCGGTACCGCAAAAAAAAAAAAAAAGAAAGTATACACTAGAAAGAGAAAGAACTGGGAGCCAGGAAAACCATGTTCCAGTTCCATCTCTGGATATTAACCAGCTGTGGGATCTTTAATCCTTTAATCTCTTTGAGTCTAAATTTCCTGAATTATATAATAAAATTATTCAAACATATTGTATCAGAGTTCCTTTTTTCTAGAATTCTGAAATTCTAAGTATATCATCATTGTGAATATTATCTGTCCTTTTGTTAAGAACAATAGCCATGATAAGAAAAACAAATGCACAGAGACATATGTACACAGGTTATCAGACAAAATACAGGTGGCCTAGGTAAACCTGACTTTTAGATAAACCAACAAATAAATTTTGAACATGCTAAGAAAATCTTTTGTTTATCTCAAATTCAAGTTTAACTGTTCTGTATTTTTCTTTGCTAAATCTGGCTACTCTAAGACAAAGAACCATGCAAACATACACACGCCCCTACAACACATAAAGAAAGAATCAATGAGTAGAAAGAATTATCTGCAGGCTCTTGGATTAGCATTTTTTACTCATATCCTTCTTAATTGAACCTATCGCTGCTTCAGTATAATTTTTCAATTGAACTCAAGGGGTTTTCTAGATGGAATAAAATCCTATCCCTTAATTATAAGATTGTTTTAATTTGGTCTCTTTTAAGAGATAACGATTTTAATTCCAGCCAGTATTTTTCACTGAACTCCATGCATGGGTTTTCTAATTGTGCTCTCATATGCCAGCTCATGTTAGGTCTTCACCAGGGGCATAGGAGCATTTTTCTAAGCAGCTGAATGGGTTGCTGGCTGAATGAGTATTTCGCCTCGTTGAGAGTTGAGGTTTACTCTATCAATAAAACCCATTGGCTTCCTTAATCTCCTTTGTTTTGTGCTCTTGTACCTATTAATCACACAGAAGCTGCTTATCCTTCATCATCTTGGCTTTGATGGATACTTTATGTAATAAGTCCCGACCTTCAGCATTGAGTAATCACTTGGGAACTCCTGCTTATGAAAGTTCAATAACTATACAACAGCGATACTGTTGATAGATGAGCTATTTTTCTTTCATGCTTTCCACACTACATGTACCAAAATGACAGAATTTCTTTATTCCGTCTCTGTAATTTGCAATTGCTTATTTTAACTTTGACATATAATGTATGGGCATTAAACCTGAACAAGGTTTTCTCATTTGTAAGTCATATTCTGGGTGTTTGAGGGATGCATGCTTTTAAAGACAAAGTTGAATTTATCGACAAGAGTAAATTCCGTTTTGTTGTGGCGCAGATATGGTAAATTCATATGGTAATCTCTCTTAATCTATGGCTTTGCTATCAGGAAATGTAATAGTACGAAGCGACAGCAGTAGAATGAAGAAACTGATCCGCTAGCTGTTTAGAAAAAAGAAGCGAATACAAAACACAATCATTTGATTATACTGGAACTCAACTCAAAAAGTAAATGAAATTTGGAAGAGTGATATGGAGGTAATATGAATCATATAAAATAGAATTTCCTAGTGGTTTGGTAAGAAAGTTGAAACTTCCATGTTTATTTCTCTAAATGTATTTCTGAAAACCATGAACAAGAGAAAATCCTGTTTTATATTCATGCATTTCCTAAATATATTTAGTAATAGGGATTTCTTTTCTTAAAAATACTTTTATTGGTGTATTATAGGCTCATATCATAATGTAGTTCATAGTGATAGTGACATACATGCACACAGCACTTGGTGGGCTTTCCCCTGCCCTCTCCCCACTCCCCCCTTCCCCATGCATGCTATTGAGATTGACCTTGGTATTCTCACACATGTACCTAATGTCAATGAAAGTGTTTCCTTAATTCT
Source organism: Glis glis (assembly GCA_004027185.1). Lineage (NCBI taxonomy): Eukaryota > Metazoa > Chordata > Mammalia > Rodentia > Gliridae > Glis > Glis glis. The sequence goes on along the minus strand of PVJS01006151.1, from coordinate 19,443 downwards.
CCCTCTCCCCCACCCTCCCCTAGACCATCTCCCTTGCTCTACTGGAGTTCCTCCTTCATTATCTAAAGTCCCTCTTGTATCCTGGTTACTCCCTAGCTTCCACATATGAGAGAAAACATATGAACTTTCACTTTCTGTGACTGGATAATCTCACTTAACATAATGTTCTCCAGGTCCATCCATTTTCCTGCAAATTACATAATTTTGTTCTTTATTGCTGAGTCGAATTCCATTGTGTGTATATCCCATATCTTTGTAATCCATTCATCTGTTGATGGACACCTAGGTTGGTTCCATATTTTGGCTATTGTCAATTGTGCTGCTATAAACATGGATATGCATGTATTACTATAGTATTCTGATTTTAGTCCCTTTAAAGATACACGGGGGTGTTATAGCTGGATCGTATGGTGGATCCACTCCCAGTTTTCTGAGGAATCTCCACACTGATCTCCATAGCGGCTACGCTAATTTCCCAATTCTACCAACAGTGTAGAAGAAATACATTTCTTATTTCCCCACATCCTTGCCAGCATTTATTGTTGTTTGACTTCTAATTTGTCTTAACTTCTTCCCAGTTATGAAGAGTATGTTGTTACATATTCTCCAGCATCCTAAATTTTTTCTCCTCATGTGTTTAATATAGTAATTTGAGTCTACTTTTCAAACTTTAATATTGAACTTTAATAAGCTTTCTACTTTACTTTTAAATTTAGTTCATCTTTTATTTTATTCTATTGATTTATCTGGACATATATTTCACATAGGACTTAAAGGAAGGGAAACAAGAGCCTTATTTCTCATCCTTATAAAGATGCGTCATTTCATACCCCCCCCCAAATGATGGCGCACTCTGAATTTCCCTCCTGGGATCTCACTCCACTATCCACTTATCAAAAGTTACCTACTAGCCGGGCGTGGTGGCGCACGCTTGTAATCCCAGTACTTTGGGAGGCGGAGACCAGAGGATCAGGGTTCACGGCCAGCCTCAGCTCTCTCTCTCTCTCTCTCTCTCTCTACCTAGCAAGGCCCTCAGCAACTTCGTGAGACCCGGTTTCAAAATAAAGTATAAAAAAATAGGGCCGGGGGTGTAGCGCAGAGGTAGAACGCCCCTGGGTTCAATCCCCGGTACCGCAAAAAAAAAAAAAAGTTACCTACTACCATTATTTGGGAGGCTGAGACAGGAGGATCCCAGGTTCAAGGCCATCCTCAGCATTTAAGCTAGACCCTAAGCAGCCTAGCAAGACCCTGTTTCCAAAATAAAAAATTAAAAAAGGCTGGAGGTGTATCTCAGAGGTAGACTGTCACTGGGTTCAATACTCAGTACAAAAAAATAGTTTGTTGTCAGCTATATCCCCTTCCCTTTTTTGTATCCACAGGCACCCCCTCCTTACCCCACCTGGATTCATCTCTTGCTTGTACTACTTACTCATGCAACCTTTCAGCAGTCGGTCAGTTGCCAACAATCTCCCTTCCCATCCATTCTCCACAAGGCAGTGCGTGACCACTCTAAGGCCTGAAAACCCTGTATGAGAAGCTCTTAGCTGCCTCTCCAACTGCAAAGGCATAATTTCCGAAGTGTTAAAAAAAAGACCTTAGAGTGAGCATGTGCCAAACTTTTATTTAACTCAATAATGAGGGTGCAAGTGGTATCATAAAGTTGGTTTAAAGAATGATAAAACACAAATGTATTCAAGATCAATAGAATAATAAATGCAAAGGAAGAATAAGGATGCAAAATTAGATGTAATATTGTTTAAATCTTGATAAGTAGTGAGTAACAGTCTGTGAGAATTAGTTGAATCTTGGACTACTTGTTAGATTATTCCTAGATGTCTATGAACATTATATAGGTCTCTTTACACCTTTCTTCTCCTCCTCCTCTTCCTCCTCCTCCTCCTTTTTTGTCCTAGGGATTTGAACCCAGGGCCATTCTACCTCTGGGCTAAACCACCAGCTTTTTTTCTTTTTTCTTTTGCAACAGGGTCTTGCTAAGTTGCTGAGAGTCTCCCTATTATTGAAGTTAGCCTGGAACCCATTATCCTCCTGTCTCAGCCTCCCAAATACTGTGATTCCAGGTATGTGCCACCATGCCTGACTTCTTATATTCTTAATTATCAAAACTCGACTAATAGCTGGGCGTGGTGGTGCACGCTTGTAATCCCAGTACTTGGGAGGCTGAGACAGGAGGATCGGGGTTCGTGGCCAGCCTTAGCTACTTAGGCCTTCTGAACTTAGCGAGACCCTGTTTCAAAATAAAGAATACAAAATAGGGCTGGGGGTGTAGCTTGGAGGTAGAATGCCCCTGGGTTCAATCCCTGGTACCGCAAAAAAAAAAAAAACAAAACCCGACTAATAGCACTTTCCCTCTAATCACCAGGGTTTTCACTAAACTGATTTCCTTCACATTTCTTTAGTGTTTTTCACCTACTATTCCTTATGCCTTAAATGTTTGACTAACTCATTTCTCATATCAAACCTCCCAGATGGTCCTTCTTTCAATATTCTATCTAAATCCCTCTCTCCATCACCCACAGCTCACTCATGCTGTAGACCAGCATCCTGATTCTTTATTTTTTAGTAGTTGTCAAAATCTGTGTATGTATGTATGAATATATATGTATGTTTTTGTCTCCTCACTAAAATATGGACTGTGTTAAGCCAAAGCATTCTCTGTCTTGTTCCTTACTGTATTTCCTTCGCCAAAATCAATGACCACTCATGATAAATGTTTGACTACTATACGTTAAATGAATAAATACCTAAAGCCTTGTCATAATGTACTTCCTAGGAATTTCTGATTTTATTCAAATTTCATCTGAAATAAGAATGCCAATGTATTCTTTTAAAGAGGGCATTTGAGTGTGAAATTTACTGGATATAGGAGAGTTTTGATACCTGACATTATATCTTCTCAGGTCAGCATGGTCTGAGCCTAACGTCCTTCCTGAAAATACATTTTGAAAGGCCCAGTCCCACAATCAAAATGACCTGTCCTTGGTTATATAGAAGATATCATATGTTACTGTCAGTTTGTAACCCTTGTCAAAGATGCAAGTTTCTGCTCTCCACCACCCTTAGGAGAGATCCCTATGCCTTGTTGTGCCTTGGGCCCAGAAATCTTTATTTTATATAACATCTAGGGATTCTGACACTGGCAGTCCATGGGTTACATGTTGAGAAACACGGGTCTAGAAAATCCAACTTTCTAATTGTCTGCCAGGATAGTTGCACCCTATTTCCAAGTTGATGAAAGAGAGACCTGGGCAAACCTGCTTTGGGAGTCTGACTCCCAAGCACAGGGAATGCAGTAAACTCTCACAGGTTCTGAGCAGGATGAATCAAGGACAAGGAGTCACTTAGACTGGACTTCCACAGTCTATGAAACTTATGAAGAGCTACACTAGCAATAAACTGCTGACTATGAATGAAAGATTTTTAAAGTTTGAAACTCCTTCAGGGACTTTGTTTATGTTCTACTGATTTGGGGTTTCATGGATTTCAGTCTCTGATTTGGAGTATTCAAGGTATCTCTGTAATAAAGTTTTGTAAAACATGACAAAACTTGTAGAGTTTTCCTCTGTGTGCTGTTTGAAGTCTTTCCTCACCCAAGTTTAGATGGACAGATGATCCCAAAACAATTTGCCAGCTCTATCAGGAATCCTGATGGTCCCTTTAGCTTAAAGTAAATGAACTGAACTGGAATTTCAGTTGGTGACTCTTGCATGGGAGACAAAATTTGTGACTTGAGATTAGCCTGATTAACTACTTGATTAAACAATTGAAACAAAATTTGGTAATCTTGAGAAGAATATAGCAGAATTTGAAATCTTTTCAGTGAGTCATTTATAATTTTCAAGAAATGATTCCAAATTACTTGGCACATGAAGAAACAGAAAATGTTACCCACAACCAACAAGGAATTTGTAAAAATAAAGATAGTGACATCAAGTACTATAATTTAGTAAGGTTTGATAGCTAGTGAAAAGCCAGGGCCAAATGTTGAAATCTCACTTTCTTTCTGCATCTATATATCTACTGCATCTTTAAATTTTTCTTCCAACTTAATAAACATATCTCGCTGTAATTAAGATGGGTCAAAAAAAAAAAAAGAATTTCAAAGGGTCCATTTCATCTCTTCTCTCCTCTGGAAACTGTTAGTTGCCTAATTGAAGTTTTGCCTCCCCAGTGAAGTCCAGTTAGGTTTCATCTGGGATATTATCCAGCTAAATACTGCTTTCCTTGCCTATGCAGCTATGGCGGAAGGGGCCGTTGTAGTCCAGTTCTAGCCAGGAAAAATAGTAGAAGTCAGCTATTTCTGAAAATTTACTGATATTGATGCCACCTACTTCTTACTTTGAAAATAGACATCTGGCCTGCAAGAAGAGGAGTCTTTTTAACTATGAGCTGAAACGCTTAGGTAGAGCCAGAATATAAAAGATTCGGAATCTCTAGAAAATTTTACGAGCATTTGAATCAACGCCAGCAACTGCCTTCCTCTAGACTGTTTGTGCTGTGATGCAAACAAAACCCTATTTGCTTCATTGACAGCAGTAAAGAATTCTGTTTCCTGTAGCCAAATATATTCCAAATTGACAACTTCACAGGAGAGAGGAAGCACATATGCTCTCCTATGGCAGTCCCTGAAAGTCTCATTCCCTGTGTTCTATGTAGTTCGAAGCCATCATCTGCTTTAAGGTGAGCCATAGCTTTTCATGGGCAAAACCAGAAGTACTACATTAAATGTATATAAATTTATAAGAACTAAATGTATTTCAGCAAGAAATGTTAATATGTATTCAGAGGTGGTAGTTGAAATATTGCTTTAAGCAACAATGAGCTACCGTCACACACTTATTAGAACGTCTAAAAACAAACAGACAAAAACCACAATAATACCTGTTGCTGGCAAGGATGGGCACAACAGGAGCTCTCATTTATTACTGGTGAGAAAGTAAAATATTACTACCCTTTTAGAATACAGTTAAATATTACTACCCTTTTAGAATACAGTTTTTCAATTTTCTGTAAAACTAAACATAGTATCACCATGCAATCCTGCATTACAGTCTTATTTGCCCAACTGATTTGAAAATTGTATCTACCAAAAAAAAACCTGCATGTGAACTTTCTATAGCAGCCTCTCTTCATAATCACCAAAAATCGGAAGTAGCCAAGCTGTCCTCAATAGCTAAATAAACTTTGGTATATCTATACAATGGGATACTATTCAGTGATTAAAAAAAAGAAATGAGCTATTAGATCACATGAAAGCATAGCTGAATACTAATTGCATATTGCTAAGCAAAGGTAGCCAATCTGAAAAATCTATGTACTATGTGATTCCCTTTATAGAACTTTATATCACAAAGAGTAAATTTTAATTCATTCAAATTAAGAAAGGTAGATTAGATTGATAGATCCCAGAATAGAATGCAGAATGTTAAAAATATCTTACTGTAATTACAAATGTGTGAAATAACCTGACTGAGGAAGTTAGTGGGAAAAGGTTTTGACCTAAGTAACACTGGAAATGAGTGGAGATGGTCAGTCTTAAGGGAAAAAAGAAGAGTTCAAAAGGACTTTATTCTTTTCTGCTTGTTAAGTTTATTTTCCACAGCAGTATAGGTTAACAATTCTGAAATTCCTATAAATATATATTAGGACTGAGCAAACAAGTAAATGAATGGTAAATATGAGGGAGTCAGGTTATAGAAAAGCAAGGGGTAAGTTATAATGATCCATGCAGTAATGGATTCAAATTGGAGACATCAGTATGAATTTATATTTGGCTTAGCATGAGTGTATATGGGTACATATAGAAATTCTTGTAGGTGTGTGTATATGTACATGTTAGTACACACATGTATTTCCTTATTCTGTCAGCTAAGAGGGTATAAAAGCAGCAATACCCCAGTGGCAATGAATAAATCTATCACCCAGATTTTGTGTTTTAATACTGTCTTCCTATAAAGAAGAAAAGGTTGGTTCTAGGGCTGGGGCACAAAAAATACATGATGAGCCTGGAGCATCTATGGTGCCAAAAAGTCCTCAAATAAATAAATGAATAAATGAATAAATAAATAAATAAATAAATAAATAAATAAATAATAAATAAAAATGATAGATGGATAGATAGATGGATGGTGGATATATCACAGGGACATAGGAGCGAACTTAAGATTAACATTGGTTTATGACCCAAAATATAAATAAATGTCTATGAGTTCATACTGATGAAAACAAATGATTGAGTGAATAAATAGAAGAGATAAATCTTCTGTATAGATGATTCCTCCTCAAGGAGGTAAAGTAAACTTTCCACTCCTTTAGTATGGGCAACACATAATGACTCCCTTCTAAAAAGTACAGTAATGTAAGGGGGGGATAAAATTAGCATGAAGAAACCTGATAAACCCACCTCAGTGGTGCAATCAAGGTTTATGTCAGTGATGTCACATGGATAGCACGCATCCTTTACAGAATGTGATAAGAATAGCTATTCACCTCGGTGCTCTTCTTCCCAAGAACCCATGACCCCATTTTAATCATGAGAAAAACATCAGGCAACTTAAATTAAGGGACATTCTACATAATTTCTAGCCAGTACTACTCAAAATTGTCAAGATGATCAAAAGAATCTGAGAAAATGAAAATCCAAAAAGCTGTCACCATCTACAGGAGACTTGCCAACTAAATGGAGTTTTGTATTCTAGGCGGGATCTTGGAACAGAAAAAAAATTAGTTAAAAACTAAGGAAACATGAATAAAGTATGGAGTCTATTTAAAAATAGTATGTCAATATTGGCTCGTTAGTTGAGACAAATGAAGCATACTAACGTAAGATGTTGACAACAGGAGAAACTGGATGTGGGGTATAGAGAACTCTTTTGTACGACCTTAACTCTTATGTAAATCTAAAAATATCCTAAAAGTGTTTATTCAAGAAGCATGTGTGTTGCCAGGTGTGGTGGTGCAGCTACTTGGAAGGCTGAGGCAGGAGGATCCTAAGTTCGAGGCTAGCCTGGGCAACCTAGTGAGAACCTGAGAATAAAATATAAAAGGCTGGGAGTATAGCTGAGTGGTAGATCATTTGCCTAGCATGTGTGAGGCCTTGGGTCCAATCCCCCAGTGAGGCAAAAAAAGAAAATAAAAAGAAACACAAAAATGCATTTGTGTGGGGAGAGAAAGCATTTGTTAGAAGTCTAGGTAATGTAGTGTTGGAGTTAGGTTTAGTCCTATTGGTTTGGCAAGAACAGTTGGCTCTGAACTTATTAAATGATCATCAGTCAATACTTTAATAAGTTTCACCTTCTCCAGAGACTGCCTTTATATGTTTTTTCCAATCTGTCAAGTCAGTAATCCCAAGAGCAGGATTAATTTACTTTGTGCTCAGGTAGACAGAATTGGAAACATGATCAATGTGGTGGTGCTGAAATAAAAACTTGACTTTTCCTCCCAACAACAGGCCTTTGACTTGTGAGGAGATATTTCCCCTCGAAATAAAAGGGCTTTTATACTTCATAAAATCCAGAGGCTTGAAATGAAAACAGGAAATAAAACTTTTTAATCGTGTTCATGGAAGTAATTCTACACATTACAATGTTTGGAATTCAAATATCCTTTGTGGTAAAATTAATGAAAGCAAAAATAAGAACTGAAAAGAATGTTGAGACATGGGGAGACATGACCAGCCAGGGATGTGCTTAGGGAGACAACGAGTGGCCAGCCAGCCTGTACTCGTGCAGCCTGCTCCCTCTCCCATATCACTTCTCCCCTTCTCACCTCCTAGTCTCCATCTCAAAGTAATCAAATTTTAAGTCTCTAATGCCTTAGTTCATAGATTCACACACTTATTAGCTTAATGTCCCCTTTTCAGAAAAAAAAATGACTCAGTGCCCTGCTGGGTACTTCCACCATCCCCTTATTTTTATTCAACACCCTAATTGTACCCCAGGCTACTACTGCCCTCCTGGGTTCCAGCATGCACCCACCTCCAGTCTCAGCAGAATCACCAACTTCAGGAATCTACGCCTTAGCTTGTAGTCGCTGTTTGCAATGCATAAAGGAAAAGGAATAATATTTTTTAAATGGGTTGTTTTGCTTTGTGTTCAGTGTTCATGCTTTTTGTATTATCACTACTATGGAACCAGAAATATATTATAAAACCCCTCAATTCTTCTACATCTATTTGCTGTCAAATAGTGTCTTTTCTTTTTGGTTTTGAGGATTGAATCCAGGCCATTCTACTTCCAAGCTTCACCCCCAAGCTGTTTTTATTTTGTACTGTGAAATAGGGTCTTGCTAAGTTTCTGAGCATTTTGCTAAGCTGCTGAGGCTTTCCTCTAACCTGCGATCCTCTTGTCTTGGCCTCCCAAGTACTGGGATTTCAGGAGCATACCACTTTTCCTGGCTCCAAAATGTATCTAGTGCATCCACATACAGACACTTCGCTCTCACACACACACCATGCTCAAGCATACACACCACACACTGCTCACACATGTCAGAGGCTGGCTGCCAGCACTCAGCTGAGGGCATGAGAATGGATGGATAGTGCCACTTCATCTGAGAGTCAGCTCAGGGGATACCATAAGAAAAAATAACTTTAGGTCGAGCACAGTGGTGCATGCCTGTAATGCCAGCACCGGGAGGCTGAGACAGAAGGATTGCAGGTTGAAAGACAGCCTCAGTGACTCAGGGAGACTCTCAGCAACTTAGTGAGACCCTGTTTCAAAAAATAACAAATAAAAAGGGCTGGAGGTGTAGAATGGCTCAGAGGTAGAATGCTCCTGGGTTCAATCCCCACTACACCCCCCCACCCACACACACAAAAGAATAACTTCATGAGATTTCTGTGCCAATTGTTAGGACTTTGAGACAGTGGACTGAAGGGCAGCTAAGTTTAAATATGAGTGTGATTTTGTGAGCCGGCTTGTGGACCCCAAGTCACGGCCCAAGAGGGGATATTCAGGGTATGAGGTTAGCAAGAGAATCCCTGAACAATCTTGGGGGAGTGGTGCAGGTGCAGGCCTGTATGTCAGACCTCTGCAAGGAAAAAGGGACCCTTTCAGGAGAATAAAATGCCAGGAAGGCAAATATTCCATTTCCCAATTTCATCCTAGGGAACCCTCCTTCGAGAAGCTCGGGGGTAGTTTTGTAGATAGAATAAACTGACTTTGAGACTTAAAAGCAGGGTACTTATTTCACTGTTCCTCATCTTGCACGCAGCACAGAGAAAATGTCATTGCATAAGGAGTCGAGAACTTGCTTCTAGTTTCAGCTCTGCCTCTAATTTAACTTGTAACCTTGGAGAAAGCATCTTAATGTTCTGACCTTAGGTTTATCATTTTTTTTTAAATGAAGACATTCGAGTCCAGGCTGTATAAGTCCCTTCCAAATCTACTTTTCTAAGAGTCTAGCAGGTTAATGTTACTATCTGATCAAATTTCTCAGAGCTTGCCCAGAAAACTAGCACATTAAGAAAAACCCTTTTAGATAAAATATTCTGAATTCAAACTCTACAACTAAACAGATACTTTTCAGTATCTGTCATTCCCCATGCCTATGTTCCTGTATTTCATGTTGTAGATACCCAAGTTATTTTATATCGATTGAGTTAGCCTGTCTTTGCATCTGCTGCTTGCCTGTGTTTTCCCCTCCCTTCGCTAGTACCAGAAAATGGAGTTGAGGCAAGTTCAGATATTTGTAGGTGTGAGTCTAGACCCTGGGGCTTGAGGTCCTCTAAGGGCTGGGGACACCCCTATTTCTGGTGGAGTACGCTCATTCCGCTTTCTGTGCGTATGCACATGTTATCCTCAGCAGAGCCTTGGAAGATCTCTCACTGTTTTCTGGATTAATTTGACCCCGTGGGAATATTTAATACCACACACTCTAACTCCTTGGAACAGTTCCTATGGCTACGTAGTGCATTTGACTCAATGACACTTTGCGTTCAGTAAGAATATTCCAGAGAATCGGTTCTGCATGGGACATGCTTTCTATTTACCAGCTCTTTGCAGATCCAAGGCGGTGGAGGCAGTAATGTCCGCCCTCTCTGCATCAGGGCTCTCTCTGGAATCCGAGCAGGCGGTCAAGCAGCTGGTCTTTCTTGCCTGTTGCTTGTCATCTTTGTCGCTGGAGCATGACTAGGCATTGACAGGAACAAAAATATATATATACATTTTTTTTTTCTCCATAGGAAGCAACTATTCTAAAGGGAAGGGAGAGGATTTCTACACATCAGCCATTTTGTGGATTTAGATGACTATTTATTGAGTGGAATGGTGGTGCTATATTTTATGATGTTCAGAGCCACCACATTTTCAACTGACAAATTAATTAGGGGATTTTATTAGTCATTTACTGCTTGACTGCTTGTCTGAGAGCGCAAACTTCTTGATTCTTGGTGACAGTCTTGTTAAGCAGTGACACATCATGTCTCTAATGTCTTCATCCTTGTACAAAATGTTCATACAAAGTCCATAAAGGCTTTAAAGAAATAGTAATATTTCAGTGATCAACTTAAAAACCACCTTTGTATGTTATACGTGGAATTATTTTTAAAACAAGGAAAAATCTACTAATCAAACAAACTATATCCTTCATTTCCCATAAGGGCAAACCTGAAATATGGAATAATAAAATCCCTAAAAGACCGAAACCTGGTGGTTCATCTCTTTCATCTAATCATTAGTAGTAAAAAGCAGATGAACTTTTAATTTTTTAATTGTTTTTACATTCTCTTCAGATGATGTAACCAGTAGTGCCTACACCTGAGTCGTGTCCCATTATCTCTCCCGCCTTGGTTCACCCTCGGTTATGGAAGAGGTATAATTTTGAGAAGTAGCATACTTAAGTACAGTCAGCCCTCATATCTTCAGGTTAAGCATTGCAGACTGAGCCAACTGCACAGAGAAAATATTCAGGAAAAAAAACTGTGTGTACTGAACATATAGTGACCCCCCTATTCCCTAGAAAATACAGTTTAACAACTATTTTCATGGCATTTACATTTTACTAGATATTATAAGAAATATAAAGGTGATTTAAACTATGTGGGGGGATGGCATAGGCTATATGCAAATACTATGTCATATAATATAAGAGACTTGAGCATCTATAGATTTGGCATCTGCAGAGGTCCAAGAAACAATGGACAACTTTCTTCTGTTGGTATCTATGGTTACTAATACACTGTTTAAAAAAGAACTCAGTTCTTCACAAAGAAATATTTAGGGTACCTCCTCTACTTTGGAGGCCTTTCTAGAGAAATTGGTCTTTGTTGGTGAAGTTGATGCAGATTATCATCTCTGAGCTGTTTCTGTTTTCACTAACACACATCTTGACTATTATTTTTCCACCTTTTCTCTTTTTCTCTCCTATTTCTGTAAGCTCCAGCAACTCATCTCTTCTCCCCTCCTCTCCTCCCTTCCCTTCTCCTTCCTCCCTTCCCTTCTCCTTCCTTCCTTCTTTCCTTCCTTCCTTCCTTCCTTCCTTCCTTCCTTCCTTCCTTTATGGTACTGGGGGTTGAACCCTGGGGCATTTGACCTCCAAACTACACAGCAGCCCTTTTTATTTTTTATTGTTTTGAAACAGGATCTTGTTAGGTTGCTGAGAGTCTCAAGAAATTGCTGAGGCTGTCCTCAAACCTGCAATCCTCCTGTCTCAGACTCGCAAGTACTGGGTTTACAGGGATACGCCATCCACACCCAACTTCCAGCATTTCTTTGTCTCATAATCCTACTGTCTCCCTTCTTTTGCTATGCTCCTCTAAGGATGTTATAATATAAGCCTCTTCAGTGCTGGAGGCATTCGGCAATCTTTTGTACCCTCATTGCCTTAATTAGTGATAGACCACTGTTGGGTTCCCACTGTGTGGCTGTTTTAATATTAGACCTTTGATATTTTTTATCTGTTAATTATTTTTCAGTCATCTTGAAAATTGGGTTTATTTATCTCAGTTTAAGGTTTGAAACTGAGATCAGAGAGATTAAAAGACATTTCAAAGTCAAACAACCATTAAAGTGGTAGAGCTTAGATTCGAATGCAGACTTATGTGATTCCCATGACTAATTTTTTTGTCAACATAAATAACTCTGCTCTAGAAGAAATGAGAAAATAGTTTATTCTGAGCCAAAGACAAGTGAGCATGGCCTGGGATTCTGGATTCAAATTATCCTGAATGGCATGTTGGCTGTGGAGGAGTTTACATGAAGTTTGAGAGCCACAGAATAAGAAAGCTATAAATCAATACATTTATCAGACACATTGGTGGGGGCATTAGGCAGCTGGTCTGAGGCAGAGTGGGGAAATCTTTTTTATAGGTTTCAGATGCTATCTTATAGCATTCTTAGCTTTAGGTTGGTGGAGGCTGCAGGTTTGCTAAGCTTAGCAGTACATTCCAAGAGTTTTACTGAATAGTCATGAGGATGTTAGGTCAGATACCATGTATATTAACATCAAATAGATATTCATTGTGATGTAAGACTCCAATGCACCAATAAAAGCACGTTAAAAAATAAAGAATAAAAAAATTAAATTAAATTAAAAAATATTTTCAAGAAAAAAAAAAGGAAAGGAAGTGTCTATTAAAGGACTAAGATAGCCCGAGATAGTTTTGGCCTTCACCCTCCAGCACTCCCTCTCTTCACATGTCCTAGTCAGCCACGTTCAGACAGTCTGCAGGATCTTTAATACAGAGGCAGCCTCTTCAGAGGACTTCACACTGTTTGGCTCACAAACTTATATATTAGTTTTCTATGTAGTCTAATAATATATTAATATTTTATATTATTGAGCACTTACTGCATAGCAGTCATGGTGCTAAGTATTGTGTGCATATTATTCTACTTAATCCCCATGGCACCTGCCTGCAGGAGATGTAAACACTTCACTGGAGAGACTGAGTGACTCCCCACTGTCACACAGGCAGGAGTGACAGTGCTTAGGAGCACTGCTCTGGAATAGTGTGCTGTAAGATGCCAAGGCGTGGGCCAATTTTCCAGGATGAATTTCATATAAAGAACAAGTCATATCCATGAGTAACCCTGACTGTTGACCTTAGAAATAAAGGGCAAATGACGACTGCAAATTCATAAATTATATGGTTTTGAGAAAGTCGCTCCTTTCTGTTTTAGTTTGTTTCAAGAAACATGCTAGTTATATCCCAAATCTTAGTGCATTTGATGAGTCTGACTAGGTTTGTCTTGCTAGAAGGTGAAAAAACAAAAGAACAATGTTACTCAATGGGAATGACTATTAAAACTGTCTCTGTCTAATGTGATTAGACTACACAAAATTCACTTAAAAAAAGGTGAAAAAACAAGACTTTTGTGATAACCAAGGACACTTGAATACCAAATGTGAGCTATCCAGTTCAGTCATTTGCCAGTTGATTTTTCCCTATCTAAGAATCTGCTTGGTGTTTCCATGTACATTTAAATAATATTCTTTGACCTGATGTTTTCAGTAGATGTGTCTTTCACTCTAGTAGATGGTGAGGAAGCATTTGTACATTTTTAAATAATGAATTTTTAAGTTACAGGGTATAACTATGAGATAACTATGAGCACTGTAGCAATAACAAATTCACTTGGGGAGCTAAATCCCATTGATTTATTTTACATAAAAAAGTGTTAGACAGAAGCATAGAAAAATATGACATTACATCCTAAAACTTCCAGAAACCAAATGCGTATCGTATATGGTACCTGTGGATTTCTTTGAAAAGCAATTTACGCTACAGATAGAATTAGAATCTAAACTGTCACATATACTTCTTCATGCAGAAAATGCTTGGTAGTACTCTAGATTTTGCCCAAAGAGTTATTTTTTAAACCTAGGAGCTGAAGAGTTTAAAATCTTTCAGGTCAAATTGGACTGGTGTTAAATTATGGCTGAACTTAAAACATGGCTCATTTATGATCTCTATTTGCTTTTAGTAGAGAGCAGAACAGTGGGAAGCCTGCCAAAATGTTGTCAGAGAGTGGTCACCCACACTAAAAGATGCTGGGGTTTCACAATGTGGTGTCGTCTCGCACAGAAGGCAGGGGCTCTGCTGCCTGTGACTGACGCCCACATAACACATTCCCGTACTTTTTATTGCTTCCAGTCCATTTATGGGCATGCCAGTCTCTTGGCTCTTGGGAAATTGGCACATGCCACTGAGCTCCTGATTGTTGGAGATGTCCTGGAATCCATCTAGACCCATCTGGGTTTGAATCCAGGCTCTGCTAGTTACCACTTCTCTGAGCTTGGACAAGCTATTTAATCTCTCTAATTCGGTGTCTTCCCCAGTTAAAGGGGGATAATGATACTTACATGATAATCATAAAAATTAAATATTTAGCACAGTGCCGGACAAGCAAATGCTCAATAACTGGTAGATATTATTACTGTCCAGAGGCAGAATATCTATTTCATCTGGCTAAGGGAGTTGCAATATTATCCTATTGTTAAATATCATTTCATAAGAAGATTCCACTTAATTCTAGGGAACTCATCTCCATTTTTAACTTGTACTCAATTTTTTACTGCCATATTAAAGATTTAAAACAAATTATCATTCTGTGAGGGAACCTCAAAGCCTAATTCCTTATTATAAGTTCAAATTTAAGTCACTCCCTGTAAAAAGTTTTCAGGCAGTTGTTAAATGTCCCCAAGACGTTCAGTTAATAGTTGGATCAATAAACTTCTCAGATCTGAATGGTATCCTTTGCCTGTGACACATTCAGATGTGGAGGTAGGTTAAAAATAAACATAGCTGAGTAGGCACTGACCCTCTGATACGAAAATTAAGCAGGACAGTTCTTGACGGATGCTTAGCTGGTTGGGGAAAAGGCGACCAGTTTCATACTATTTAGCTTGTCATATATTGTTTTAATGAATACAGATTTTTAATCTCTCCTCTCCCCCCTTTCTTGATAGTTCCCTCCATTTCCATCTACAGATCTCATTGGCCTCCTACTCCCAAGCTTCACAGAACCTTGGAGCAACTGTGTGCCTTTTCTTTTGTTCCTTTGTCTTGTCCCCATACCGCCACCCCCATTCCTGCCAGCATCCAAGAGAACTTGAAGGCAGGTCTGAGACTTTCCATGAAATTGGTTAACAAGTGCCAATGGGGCTAAAACACTAGATTTCGTTTTCATTTGTGTTAGTCAGCTTTCCATTACTATGACAAAATACCTGAGAATAACAACTTAAGGGGAGGAAAGATTTATTTTGACTTTTGGTTTCAGCCCATGGTCAGCTGGTTCCATTGCTTTTAGGCCTTTGGTGAGGAAGAACCATTATGAAAAGGGTGTGGCCGAAGAAAGCTGCTCACTTCATGGTAGGTGGGAAGGGGGAGAGAGAAAGAGAGAGAGAGAGAAGGGGAGGGGAGGGCAGGGGAGAGGACAGGAGAGGGAGAGGAGAGGGACAGGGAGAGGGACAGGGAGAGGGAGAGGGACAGGGCGAGGGCGAGGGCGAGGGTGAGGGAGAGGAGAGGCCCAAAACAAGATGTATACTTACAAGGCCTACTGCCAGTGACCCACTTCCTCCAGCTAGGCTCCAACTCCCATAGTTTCCACCTCCTCTTGATATTGCCATCAAATTGTGAATCTGTCATCGGATTCATCTACTGATGATGTTAGAGCCCTCATGACCAAATCATTTCCCAAAGCCCCACCTCTGACCCTTGCTGCAATGGGGACCAAGCCTTCAACACTGAACTTTTGGGGGATTTCCAGATCCAACCACAGCACCATAGTAAATCTCTAACTCCTCAGGCACAAGGCCAACAGCCATTGGATACTCTAATCCTAAGGAGAATGTTTTCCTTTCTAGAGACCCCATAGTGCCGGGACCACTATGACTAGTCTTCAGGTTCTAAAGAAGGTTGAGATAAAGACAAATCAAATGGACAAAGGAGATGGGACTCTTCTTGTTGAAATCTTTCTCTGAGATCACCACAATCTTGAAGGCTAACCTTTTAGTAAAAATGCTTTAGAATTTGGTTCTTCTCATTATATCTAGCTATAGCTATCTGTCTCCCCATAGAGAAGTAAAAACTAAAGAAGAAAAAGACTGTCATTCAGGTATTCAAATTAGAATCTGAAGGACTAGAAGTCCTGTGCTTAGAGCCTAGAATAGGCTTTTAAAAATTATTACTATTCTCTTTAAAAATTATTACTCTGCGTGAATTTGTAGTTTTTTGTTCTGTACTTATGTGGTATACTTGAGTGGAAATTCTGTTGAAGTAATGGACTCAAAGTTCTCTCTCTGGGCAACTGAAAACTTTTCAGGTGGCAAAATTCTTTAAGGAAAGTTCTGAACCTTCTATATCCTCTTCAGAGATCATATATGTTGGCCTATAACCTTCTATATCCCCTTCAGAGATTATATATTTTGGCCTATAATATTCATAAAAACAAAACAACCCACACAAAATTATATAACTTTATAAAAGTCATAAAGCTGACTGATAGGAAAAGGAAAAGGGAAAGTTCAGGAATACTATAATTCAGTAGCCTTCAAACTTTTATGCCCATAAACTCACTGAAAGAATTTTGACCTAGGTATGGTGGTGCACTCTTGTAATCCCAGTACTTGGGAGACTGAGACAGGAGGATCACAGGTTGGAGGACAGCCTCAGCAAGTCTTGAGGCTCTCATCAACTTAGTGAGCCCCTGTTTCAAAATAAAAATAAAAATAGGGCTGGGGGTGTAGCTCGGAGGTAGAATGGCCCTGGGTTCAATCCCCAGTACCACAAAAAAGAAAAAAAAAGAAATTGAAAATATAGTTATATTTTTTAGACATGTGAATATTTTTGTCATAAATTTTTGTCCCAAGTTTAAATAAATACAGAGTATAATTTCCAGTGTTGGAAATATTGAATTTAAAAATAAAAATCATTCTTTATGTATTCAGTAAATATAAATGCTACAGATATTTGATACTCAATAGTCTTTAAAATAGACATGAATAAATAAACTCTTTAATAATTAGATATTTTGAAATTATCTGTATTTTTCTTTGAAATTGCATTTTCATTCCAATTCCCCACACAGAATTCTATCCTAATAGAGTATAACTTTATATCAAAAATATTTTTTGATTACCTTATACATTTCTGCATATATATACATATATAGATATATATATACATATATATGGATATATACATGTACACACATATATTTAATTTTTTAAAACACTTGTCACTATAAGGTTATATGACTTAACAGCATCTGCTTGAGTGAATTATTATAATTATTAATGTGCATTTAATCAAAACAGAATGGATAATAAGTATTAATAATTATTAAATACAAAAAGTAAAATTTCATTTAAAAAACCTTTCTCCAATGAATGGAATCTCCTGATAAAAAGAGTTGATTTTTCCTTTGGTTTGGTACCCTGGAGATTTGTACCTCTTGGATCAGACAGTATATTAGATTCCTGACTAGTGATGAATAGGTCATTTTTTTTTTAAGTGTAAAAGAGCTGTTGTGAAAAGTACAGGGCAGATACCTTTCAGTCAGATGAGTTTTATGGAAGTAAACCTGTAAAATTGAAGATCCTGATATTCATCTTCCTAAAATTCTCCCTGCCTGCTCACCACTCGGAAAATCTTTGAGAATGCCCAGGCATACTCATGAGACACTGTTCTAGTCCACAAGTGCATACTTATTTTAAAAAGGGGAAGATGAGATCCAGAAAAATGAAACAATTTATTCTACTTTCAAATAGTGAGTAAGTGGCATGTCTGGGACACAAGTCAGAGTCCCTGGGCATGTATCTAGATATCCTTTGTTCTATGGCTCTAGGGTCACATTGCCAGCAAGAGACACTTGCATCCTTACCTGCAGGTCTAGAGCTACATTTTCACACCACCCAATCAGTATAACTTGGAAACAAGAGGACTCAACCCTTAGTTCATTGCTGTGATGTTCCCTTGAGCATATTAAGGAATTTAATTTGTTTCTATGATCTTAGAACCTTGATCCTTTAGTCTCCAAATTTTCAGAAACGACTGGTTTCCCCACAGGAGTGGTATTTCCTATCATGTTTACTTTTTTTTTCTCTTTCTTTCGAAAGCGGAAGGAGCATTTCTATGCTAAAAAGCTCAACTATACCAGCTCAGACTAAATGAAATTTCAGCTGGCCTTGATGATCTATCCTTTTGACAAATTGCGGAGTCATATCCACCATTATAAAAATGAATCCTAAAACTAAAAAACAGGCAGGTTGTGTTTTCTGGAAACCTGCTTGTGATCTGGCTGATAAAGTCTACATTGGCAAATTCATATCTTTCCATCTAGAAACTATATTTCCATCAACAGAGCCTAAAACAGCAGCTTTTAGAGCAGTCATGCCACACATTAAGTGTGTGGTCAGTTAGCAAAACCTACATGGGTTTAGATTCTACATTGCAACTATGCTTTGAGAAACTATCACGTGCTGAATTTTAATATAGTATTAAGGAAGACTATCCATAGTTGTCTGAGGAGGTAACTAAAATACTACTTCTTATTCCAACTACAATTTGTGGAAGTCCAGGTTTTCTTTACTTCCTTCAATCAAAGTAGCTTATAAACAGACTAAATACAGAAGCGGATATGAGCATCCAACTGTCTTCTTTTAAGCCAGGTATCACATAGAGATTTGCAAAATTATAAAATAGTATCACTATTCACTAAATTTTTGGTTTGGAAAAATATAATTATTTTCATAAAAACACATTTATGTTGCCAGTCATGAGTTTATTGTTATTTTTACTTCTAAATAAATGTTTTAAAAATTGCTTAGTTTTAATGTCTAATAGAAGACACCAAGTAATAGAACCTACTTAAACAAAAGCTTTTTGGAGTCCTCAATAATTTTTAAGTGTGTGAAATCTTGACTCCGAAATGGTTAAGAACACCACCCTAACACAGTGGTCTCAGCCAACGGCTGCACATTAGAATCAGCTGGGGCATTTAGATAAATGGCATGCGTAAGGCCCACCCTCAGAAATGCTGATTCTGGATAAAAAGATCTTAAAACCTCTTCTGGTGAAACCACTGTGTAGCCCAGGTTGAGAGCCACTGCCAGTGTCCTATGCCCAGTAATCACCTTAGGCATAAATACCTACAGCTTGCTTAAACACCTTGTCCCGCATCTCAATATCCAGTCTATCAATGGACTATAGCCTGTTGTCATGCCTGGGAAGTTTGTTTTCCTGTTGCACCTGGACAGGTATATTTTTGAAGTTGTTGATCTCTGTTTTCTTGTATTTAGGGTGGCATCTTTATAAACCGTTTGGTTTTCCATTTGTTTGCACCTTCTTCATTCATTTATGCATGCATTTATTCAACAAATACTTTGTGTTTTTTTTGTGGTATGGGGGAATTGAACGCAGGGGTGTTCTACCTCCGCGCTACACCCCTGGCCCTATTTTTTTATACTTTATTTTGAAACCGG
>PVJS01006150.1:0-61148 GCA_004027185.1 Glis glis | reverse complement strand
TCCCCTCTCCTCTCTTCTCTTTTCCCCTCCCCTCCCCTCTCCTCTCTTCTCTTGTCTTCTCTTTCTTCTCTCTCTTCTCTTCCTACCTCTGTATCCATCTCCATCTTTAGCAATCTACTTCTTGATTCTACTTGTTTCCCTTTGGTTTAATTCTCAGACTCAATTTCTATAAAGCAAAGAAAACTCTAAGTGGGGAACAGAGTATATAAGCCTTGCAATCCACGATTTCTCAAAGCAAGAGAATATCTATTTCTCAATGATTTCAGCAAACATAGTGCAAAGTGGCTGTGGTGTGTACCGAGGAAACAAAAGAAGATAAGCCGAGGCCACTTGATTGGAGTCAGAAAACACACCATGCACTTAGCCCATAATGGGAAGCTTCTCAGAGTTTTAATTCTATAAAACAAAATGACTAGATCTTTATTTCAGAAGGATTACTTTGATAGTATTGTGGAGACCTAATTAAATTGGAAGAACTTGGGTTCTTGAAGAGGTGTGGAGGCAGCAGAAGGTAAGACTTTAGTGGCAAAAGGATTAAAAGGATAAAAAGCAGATCTAAAGAGCATCTGAGGAATAAAACCGAAATAACTCAGCAACCAATTGCTGGTGGCTAAATGAAGAAAAAGGAAAAGAAAAGACAGTATTGATGTTTCCAGCTGGGATGATTGAGTCTGAGTGCATTCTTACTTCATAGGTATTTTAAAGAAATGTTTCTGTCCCCTATGTAGAAATGCTATCAAATCTGGTACTTCCAGCTTTCTGTTCACAGCAGAGAAATTGTAGGAAGGGTTTTAGGCAATATTCCAATCTGTTTACTACCGGGGTGAGCCATTCTATCTTTCAAGCTAATTCCATTAAAAGACATCAAAAGTTTAAATATTTCTTTTCAACTTCCAAAAACCTAGCATATTTATATATTCGTTTTACCTCCAAATGTCATGTGCTATGATTTAAATATTTTTTAATGTTAGTTTATTGAATTCTGCATTTGACAGTTTCCTGGAAGAAGGCCTTAGGAGGTACCTGACATGGCCCCTTGTCTGTAGTGTGCTGGGTCCAACAGGGGAGACAAAGGAGACTATTGAAGCAATAAGACTTTACAATGACAGGCAGCCATAGTTGGCCAACTTTTAAAAATGTTAAATTATAAGGACTTGGGATGTAGGTCAGTGGTAGAAGGTTTTCCTACCATGCTTGAGGCCCAGTTCCTTCCTCATCACACACACACACACACACACACACACACACACACACAACACACACACACACACACATTGAATTATAATATTATCTTGATAATGAGTTCTTTGGCATCCCTTTAACTATTTTTGTTCAAGGGTAGAGCTTCACTCTAGTGCCAGCGTTGTCAGTACTAAGTCAAAAGAAGTTGTTACCAAAACATACACTCAGAGCACTGTATTCAGGAGAGAGACTATAAGCAAGAAGACTGAGAGCCAAAAGTATCCGTTCATCAGGTCATCAATGTGGAAAGCCAGATTTGGGGGGAGCCAGACACTCTTCAGGGGGTTAGAAAAAGCACAGACCTATTGTGGGACTCCATCTTTCAAGCGAACCCAGCTCGGCCATAGGCAGCGGTATGTCTGTGAGGAGCTGGGTTGGTTTCCTGAGCCAATAATGTGCTCTTAAGTTTTTTGTGGTACTGGGGATTGAACCCAGGGGCACTCTACCACTGAGCTACATCTCCAGCTCTTTTCTTTTTTTAACTTTTTATTTTGATGCAGGGTCTAGCTAAGTTTCCCAGGCTGGTCTCAAACTTGGAATCCTCCAGCCTCAGGCTCCTGAGATGCTGGGATTACAGGTATGCACCACCATGCCTGGCTCTTAAATTTTTTGGAGTGTGCTAAATGAGAGGAAGTAATTTATGAAATGTGATATTTGATTGAGTCTTGCTAAAAATGCGGCCAGTGAACCAGCAATATCAGCCATACTTGCTTCCTTATTAAAGATACAAATCTTCAGGCCACGCCCCTGACCCACTACATCAAAATTTGTATTTTAACAATATCCCCAGGCAATTCTGGGGCACCTGGAAATTTGAGGAAAGACCACCCCCCAAGGTGGGCTATAAATTAATAGGATTTTTACATATTATTATTATTTTTTATAGAATTGAGTTTTTTTTCCTTTTTTTATTCATTTATTGGTGCATTGTAATTTTACATTTTGATACACATCAGAAAAGCAGCATCATGCATGCACACATTGCTCATTTAGCCCTCCCTCAAATCCCACCCTATTCCCTCCCTCTTCCCTCCCTTTCGTGCTCCGCATAATGATTGAGTCTCATATTATTATTTTTATCTCATACTCTCACCACTTACATATTATATACAGTAGTCCCCCCTTATCCATGGAGTATACATTCCAGGACCCCTACTGGATGCTTGAAACTGCTGTTTGTATTGAACTCTACACATTTTTTCTTATGCAATACACACCTTTGATAAATTTTATTTTATAAATTAGGTACAGCAAGATATACTCTTGCAGTTGTATAAGAACTAATAATAAAATCTCAGAGCAATTATAAAAATACACTGTAATTATGTGAATGTAGTCTTTCTTTTTCTCTGTCACGGTAACATATTTTGTACTGGGCCTTCTTGTGAGGAGTGAGATGATATGATGCCTATGTGCTGAGATGAAGTGGGGTGATGTCGTAGGCATTGTGACCTAACATTAGGCTACCACTGGCCTTATGATGATGTGTCGCACTTATTATTTCTGGAAATTTTGATTAAATATTTTTAAACCACAGTTGATCTCAAGTAATTGAAACTGCAGGGGAACTACAGTTGGTAAATACTTTTGTGATATATTAATTATATAATTACAGTAGAGCATATTTATTATTATTGGGATATACTCACAACTTGATTTTTTAATATACAGAAATATGTTACCAACAGGTTTTGGAGACTACTGTTCTGACATGCCAGTCTTTGGAGAGAAGACTAAAAGAGGAAAGGATGAAAGTTCAAATATTCTAACCTTCTGGAACAACCTTCAAGGTTAGTCTGCTATCCCAAGGTCATGGTGGCTAATTCATTATCTATTAATTAATAAAAAAAAATCCTCGTAGAGCCACCCAGGAAATTTAAGTTGTCCTTGAGTGGTTTATTATTTTTCTTCAATACCTGATTCTGGAACTCCCAGGCAAGTCAAATTTACAAATCAGTGCTTAAAGAAGGATCAAGCAATAAAGGAAAAAGCAAATTCAGAATTTTTAAAGTAAATTATTTTATTTTTATGTACTTTTATTGGTGCATTGTAGTCTCACATTATCATGTAGTTCAGAGTGATAGTGACATACATGCGCACAGCACTTGGTGAACTTCCTCCCCTACCTCCCCCACCCCCTACTCTTTCCTTTTCCCCATACATGATACTGAGATTGGCATTGATAATTTCACATATGTACATAGCGTCAATGGAAGTGTTTCCTTCATTAATTCTCCACCCGCACCACCACCCTCCCCTAGACCCCCTCCATCGCTCAACTGGAGTTTCTCTTCCTTTATCTAAAGTCCCTCTTGTATCCCGATTACTCCCTAGCTTCTATAAGGACCCCCTTACAGCATTGAAATAGTTAAAGTTAAAACTGCTTGCTGCAGGCTCTGACTAACAAGGCAGGATGTCCTTAGCGGACTCACTCCCTGACCTAGACATCTGTTGGGAAAGCAAAACGTCCTTACTTGGGACCCTCCTGACTGAGGTCAAGATGGCCTTCTATAGATTAATGGTTATTGTGGTTACTATTACTGTAATAGTCTGGAAAGTTAGAGAAAACATCTTTCAATATACAATGTACAAGAACAGCGAATGTCTAACCAGTCTGTGATGATCAACTGTGTCTATAACCAACCATTGTAAAGGTCAGGCAAACCCATGTGGAACTGTCCAATTAGCAGAGGGAAACTGAGGCTCTTTGTTTGAAAATTATGAAAACTAAAGCAAAAACGTGCCCGAGGTCCCCATACTGAACTGCTGTGTCAGTTTATGTCAGGCACCCAAGCTTAAGCTTGAATAAAGGCTCTTCTGCGGTTGCATACGGCTTGGTCTCCTGGTGGTCTCCCCGGGACAAAGGGTCTGGGCATAACACTTCCACCTATGAGAGAAAACATACAACCCTTCACTTTCTGTGACTGGCTAATCTCACTTAACATAATTTTCTCCAGGTCCATCCATTTTCCTGAAAATGATGTGTCCATCAACAGATGAATGGATTACAAAATTATGGGATTCTACTCTGCAATAAAGAAGAACAAAATTCAGAATTTTGCCTAATCATTTCTTAAATTGCCAATGGTGTCATAGCTATCCATTAAAAATGTCCTTGATCAACACTAATTCTTTTCTGGGTAAACAATAAAATGCAACTGTCATGAGTCCTCAATAACTTGAAAAACTTTCCACCTTCTTGGAACTAGGAAATTCATGCTAAGGTAGATGCTGCGTCTGAGATACATTCCCTCCTGTGTAATTAGTGATGCTTTGACTCAGCCCCCCGGGCCCAATGTGAGCTTCTCCCTTGCTTTCTTGCCTCTATCCTTCCTTTCTTTCTCCTCTTTGCCACATGATTCAGGTCACAGGTGATTCACATTAATAGAAGAAATGATGAAAAACCAGTCAGTGGCTCTTAGAAACGATTTAATATTAACACTAGACTTGAGGACTGCCTGAGGATCCCATAAGCAGACATTTTAAAGTAATATTTAAATTGATTACTTTCATATATCTGAATGCAGTCTTTGGGGAAAATTCAAAGGAAAAGTCCCTGGCCCCATGATTTCCTTCTGAGCCTTGGTGCTCAAGCATGGACGTCGATGGCACAAAGAAACCACCATGAGGGACTTGCCTGTTTCTCTTCCAATTTCCCATATTGAGCCTCACTGTAACAAGACTCCATCTGGGTCCATGCATAAATCTTGTTTATGAATGCTTCCCTTTGGCTTTTCAATCACCGATGGCAAATCCCTTTGGCAGGCATCCAGGATTGCTCTAACTCATATTAAAATCCAGTTTTTAGTGAATTATGTTAACAGTGATTGTTAGCCCTTGAATGCTGCAATTATGGGAAATTTCTCCAAGAAAACAAGGGCGGGGGAGTGGCCTTTGAAAGTTAAAATGTAAGAGGCAGGTCAACACACAGGAAGAGCACAGGATCTGGAGTCCAAATTGGTTGTCCAATCACTTTGGGCAAGTTACTTAGTCTCTCTCAGCCTCATCTATAAAATGGGAACACAATTACTTACTTTATAGTCATTCTTAAATGAGATAAAAAAAAGTTCTTCACAGAGTGCTAAGAACATAAAAGCTACTCTAGGGGAAATAAAAATTCTCTTCTACCTTCTTAGGGTCTCTAACTGGGTCTAAGAATTAAACCAACATGAGAAAAATTAACAGGAGGAAAGCATACACATTTTGTTTTGTCATTTTGACAGGTGCCTGAGAACTTTGGCAAGGAAAATGGAGGCCTAGGAAAAGCACTAAAGGCTAGAAGCTTTCATAGTAGGTTGGACAAAGAGTAGTAAATTGTGAAAATGCGGTAAGACAAAGGAGTTTGTGCTAGGAGAGTGAGTTGTTGGAAAGTACTAGGTAATAAAGGTTGGTTTAACAAGATTTTTGGCACAGATTTCTCTCAGCTCTGACTGACTCCCTGTCTCTGGTAATAAGAATGTCTTCCTTCCTCATGGTACAGAGGGAGGTACTCTTCATGTGGGGATTTAAAAATCTCCTGCTTTTAGGAAGAGAAAGGAAACTCAGAGTCAATGTGGTGTTTTTTTTTTCAGACAGTTGCTATTTTTCCAAGTACTTTAATTCAAAATAATCAATATGCCAAAGTGGCCTATTTTGGGGTGGTGGAATGGTTTGAACCCCTACAGTCCCTCCATGTTAACTATCGATACTGCTTTTAAAATCAACACATTATTTCTGAGCCAGATATGCAAAGTCTTTCTGAGTAAACCTGGACCACTATAGTCTGATTGAATGAATCAGCAATACCTAAGAAAAACAATGATGTTTATTGGCGATGGAAGCATACATGAATGAATATATCATAAAAGAGAGAAAAAAATGACAGTGAATTTCCTTACACTGTTGAAGTATAAAGGAGAGGAGTCTTTAACCAAACTCAGTTATTTCTAATCCCTAAAACAAGTTGGATGGGTTAAGGTATTATAAACTGATGACAATTAGCACTGAGATATTTGAGCCATTAAACTCGATAGTTCCCAGCCTTGGGTCCTCATTATAATCACCTGGGATTTTTTAAAAACTATTTATCCTGCACCCACCGCCAGGTCCTTTGAGCTGACTGTTCTGGGGTGGGCCTGGGCATCGGTATTTTATAAAATAGACCCCATGAAGCCAGTGTAAAGATTTACTACTGTAACCTCTCTTGCTTTAATTTGGTGGGTACCAATCATCCTTTTGAATCCTCTATAGGACTTGTCCACACCAACAGAACTAGATGACCACAAGAATTTTAAGT
Organism: Glis glis; assembly: GCA_004027185.1. Taxonomy (NCBI): domain Eukaryota; kingdom Metazoa; phylum Chordata; class Mammalia; order Rodentia; family Gliridae; genus Glis; species Glis glis. The sequence goes on along the minus strand of PVJS01006150.1, from coordinate 54,631 downwards.
ATTTCTAGGCCTGTGGCTGATGCTTTCCATAACAAATCACTGACATGATGTTTGATTATGAGTTGGCTTCCCACCAAGACTGGTGGCAGAGTAAGTGCCAATCATGCCAGAATAAATGTTCCTGGTCCCTCTGATGGTTATAATTCTTACTCTATGTTAAAAAACCAACATTTTATAGTTCTAGTTTAGTTTTCTATATCCTGTTTCATTAGTTCATCTTTTGAGGGCTGATCTCTTCTAATAATAAAATAATAAAAAAATTCCCCTTTGTTCTTTCCGAGTCCCTTTCAATTTCCCTTATTCGTTCCCTTCCCGATAAATTAGTCTAAGAGCTATTATGAACAAACAAGCAGGTTGGCAAACAAGCAAGGTGTGTATGTGGGAGCCACAGCTACTCAAAGCAGGCTGTTAGTAAGGAGAATATCTACACAAGGCAGGGAGTGGAGTATGGCCCAGTAGAGGTGTCAGAAGGCCAGCAGAGTCAAGAGGAGGTCCAGATGGGTTGTGGCCAGAGCATGAGGTGCTAGAGCCCATATGGGCTAAGGAGAGCATCCTGGATGGGTGAACTGGTGTATGATGTCATAACCCTTGTGGTGTAACAAGGATGTTCATGGTAATGGAGCCCAGCAAGAGATTTTACATCCTGAGCAGGACTGGTTCGTCCTGCAGCAATAGACAAATAGACGCTGGGGCATTTATCTACCAATGTCTAGCCTTCATTGATTGTGAGGCATTAAATCCTCAGGACATTCAGGCTGCCTTGGTGGGTGAGCAAGTTCCTGCATGAAGGGAATGACAGAGATTTAGCACCTGCAGGAGGAAGCTGTCAGGGTGAACAGCCCCTGTTCCTTCTAGCTGCTGCCGATTGTAGGTGATGTAGACTCAGGACAGAGGGACAGAGCACCTCTACATCTATCTCACCTGCGATCAAATTGTACACCTTATAGGGTGGAAGATAGACATGTGAATCGACAAGCTGGAATGTGCTAAATCCAATGATCATTGCCTTAGTTTTTCTTTGCGGTGATCAAAATACCTGACAGGAACAATTTAGAGGAGGAAAGCTTAATTCAGCTCACAGTTCCAGAGGTTCAGTCCATGGTTGGCTGGTTCCAAGGCAGAAACATCATGGCAGCAAGGTGTAGCGGAGGAAATTTACTCAGCCCATGGCAGCCAGGAAGTAGAAAGAGGAAGAGAGGGACAGATACAGCACTCATGGCCATGCCCCCAATGACCTACCTCCTTCAGCCATGCCCCAACTGCCTATAGTTACTACCCTGTAAATCCATTGAAATTATTAGTTCATCCATGGATTAACCCACTGATGAGGTGAGAGCCCTCAGGATTCAACTATTTTACCTCTGTACATTGTTGTATTGCCAACACATGAGCTTTTCTAGAGAACATTCCATAGCCAAACCCTAACAATCGTATAGGACACTCTAGCAGCCCCAAGTAGAGCTTCCTACCCCAGACCTTAAAGTATGAGGAAGATGTCCCAGAAGAAAAAACAAGTTCTTCATGCCCCTCGCATTAGGATGTGGGCAGGAGAAATTAGTGGCTTCTCTGTGCCAAACTCCTTTGGGAAAAAATTTATAAAGACATCTCTTTTTAGGATAGCATTATGTTAGTCTCAAATGAAACCTTGACAATTACTTTTAAGCATGCAATGGCTCCTGGCTTCCTTTCCTGAGAAAACATTGTCACGGCCAGCCCAAAACTGATTTAATGACCTGGCTATCCTTAAGGTGGGAAGAGGTACTTTTGATTTTTTTGGTCAGCAAGTGAAGATAATGTGCTATCTCATATTGATATTTTATAAATTCCTACTTATTTCAAAATGTATTGTTATCCAAAAAATGAAGATAGTGAAGAGGAAATAGAAAAATGTCATTATCCTCTGGCTCTCCATCTAACTATGCTGGCTTTATTAAAACCTACTTTCTTTAACTAAAAATCTGACCCCTATATGCCATATTTTTTCTGGCATTTTCTATAATGCTGAACAAACTTTTCTGTGGGAATGCCTTCATGTGAATAAATTTTCCCATTTTTTAAATTTTTTGTAAACTTTTTATTAAAGTATCACATACAGAGCAGGGCATAAACCAGTGCAGCTCAAGGACTTTTCCCCAACACTACACACTCTTGCAACCAGCACCCAGATCAAGGAACAGAGCATGAGCAGCCCTTCAGAAATGCCTCCTGTGCTCACTCACGCCCAGACGCTGTCCCCCTAAGGGCAACTCCTACCCTGACCTCATGCCACAGGTTGGCATTCCTTTCTTGGAGTGCTATATAGATGGAGTCATCATACCAGGTGGCCCATTTGGGTCTCACTCCCTTCATTTCATTTCTTCAGTGAAATTCGTCTATCTTATGTTGAGTTGTTTATTTTGTCTTTGATTTTTAACTTCCATGTATTAAATTTTGCTTTCACAGGAAAAATCAGGAGGTCCAGCTGACATTCTGACATTCTGCTTCCAACTGAAGAGAGCTTTTACTAGAGAAAAAAAAGTATATTAAAAAGAACTTTCCCAAATGCACTACATTACAGTGAGTGCTTCCTCTGGAAATTCTGGCAAGTGTATAGGAAGGGGAGTTTATTAGTTGTTCCGAGGACTTTGTCCTCAGATGTCCTAATTTTGTAGTTGAACCATTCCCATTGTAAAGTAGCATTAATGTTATATGGTTTCTGTGTATAAGTCTCTGTCAGAAATGTAGAAGCTAGAATTTAAATTTAGAGTACTACCAGTGATATTTGTTTGCATCATTATACTTTGGGTTCATCATTTCTGTTAGGGCTAGGAATTGGGAGGTAAGGATGAAAAGAAAGTTCCTTCCTAAGTATGAAACATATCATTGTCTCCTAAAAAATTGTTGCAGAAAGATAACCTTAGTTTAGTGATTTTTTTTTGTACTGGGGATTGAACCCAGGAGTATTCTACCTACAAGCTACACCCCCATCTCTTTTTATTTTTTTATTTTAAAACAGGGTCACACGCAGTTGCTATGGATCTCACTAAGTTGCTGAGGCTGGCCTCAAAGGTCGCATAGCTAGTGGAGCTGATGTCGAGTCTTAAGTAGCCTGACTCCAGAGCCAGTGCTTAGGAACCCCACATGTGCCACACCTTAGGAAGCAGAAGGATTCCTTGGCTATAAAGTGGAGGTTCAGTAGTACCTGCTTCATAGGACTCTGGAGATACTTAAATGAAATGGTCTATGTAAAGGGCTGACCACAAGTCTTGAGCATATTAAAGTCCTCAATAAAGATTGGCTACTACTATCATTGAAAGAACAATGATGTGTACTGTAGTCAGCACGCTCACTGCTGTAATCCAAAACACCTGACCACCACAACCTAGAGGAAGGAAGATTGATTTGTTCACAGTTCTGGAGATTTCAGGGGTTCAGTCCGTGTTAGGCCAAGTAAGGTCTGCAGAGCTCAGGGCATTGCATGGAGAACAGAAAGAGACAGAGAGAGACAGAGAGAGAGAGCAAGCATAAGGGCTCTGTTCTCACATCAATGAGACTGGAAGCAAGAGAGAGAGATCAAGGGAGGAGGAAACCCATATAATCCTCCAGGCCACACCCCCAAGGACCCCTCCCGAGGAACAAAGCCCCGCCTCCAACATGGCTGCCTTGTCTTCATGAGATCTAGGGGGACATTCTAAATATAAACCGTAACAATGAAAAAATGATTAACCCGGAAAAGTTACCTGGGACATGGCAGTGGTCTTAGAAGCAATGCTCCTGCAGGTGGTAATGTCTAAAATGCAGATGGTATGGGGCAATGGGGAGACACTGCTTCAGAATGAATGTGCTTCTGTTTCTTCCTGTGAGTGACTTCTGACAAATCATTTAACCTCCTTGAATCTTTTCCTGTCTTGATGATGGAGACCATACTCTTGACCTTTCAGAATTTGCATAATGCAGGGATGGGGCGTGGTTTGGTGGCAGAGTGCTTGCCTAGCATGTTAGAGGCCCTGAGTTAAATCCCCGGCACCATAAACAAAAAAAAAAAAACAACCAACAAACAAAAGAATTTGTGCTCTGAAAATGTCTAGGACATAATAGAAACCTTGCAGAGGTTAATTTCCTTCCTTAAAACCTCTGTGACTCTGGACGACGGGCTGGAATTGTGATCGACCAGAGGAAGCTGAGATTTGGCCCCTAAACCATTATTTGTAATGAGTTTCCTCAAGAGAAAGTTCTGGTTCCTGTGGAAGTTGACTCGGTATTTAGACGAGGGATGTGCTGGCTGAGCTATTTGACTCTTCATCCTTTAATGCACTGGAACCAAGAAGAGTTCATACAGACTTACAGAAAGTTCCCTCAGAATCCCTCACACCACGGCCGCATTAATACTCACAGCATCCGCTGGCCTTGTCAATGCAACAGTGACGGGCACACGGGGCCTGTTTACCAGGGGGCTCTGGCCTTCTTCCCTGCCAATCAAGCCCGGCTTCCTGTCATCTGAGGTCCTGGTGGTGTGAGCTCGTTTTTTAGTGACAGCATCTCAGATGATAGTTTTATTACAGTAGTTTTAAAGCCCTTCTTTTCATTCTCCAATTTTCCTTTCTCCTGTTCAAACCAGGGGTCAGGGCCTTTCATTTCCTTTCCTTCAATTCTTGCTGAGCTAAAAGGTGATGTGAAGCAGGAAGGGAAATACTGAAATGACTTTGAAAATAGTGTTAACAAATTATTCATGACACTCGTTAAAGGTGATAAGGAAGGCTTCATCCAAGGGGCTGCTACAATGGTGTTTCATAACAGGAGAGAGAAATTCAGGTTTAACTCCCAACACAAGGACAGGCAGAGATTTATAGCCATGAAACAAGGAGAGGGTCAGGGGATGGAAAATTATTAATGAGAAGCTTCAGGCTTCCCTAGGGGGATTCTGGATAAACTGACTTCAGACAGTACCGTTGCTGGAGCAGGCTGAGTGATAAGAATTGATGGTAGGCCTGGAATCAAGATTGGAGGATCTCTTTTTTTTTTTTTTTTTTTTTTTTTTTGGCTAAACTGACCCAGCAGGATTCTTGCTAAAACTAAAACAGGCAAAAGACAGGGCCCAAGTTTGGGCCACATCAGAAAGGGAGTGCATGCTTGTAATCCCAGTACTTGGGAGGCTGAGCCAAGAGGATCGTAGGTTCATGGCCAGCGTCGGCAAATTAGTGAGACCCTGTTTCAAAATAACAAATAAAATAAAATAGGCCTGGAGGTGTAGCTCAGAGATAGAATGTCTCTGGGTTCAATTTCCAGTAAAACACACACACACACACACACACACACACACACACATACACACACACACACACAGTGGGGAACTTGCAGAACTATGGCTTCCAAATTAGTCCATATTCACATGATTAGAAACAGCAAGTCAGCAATCCTGGAGGGAGAGCCAGCTGTGCAGTGGACATACTGTCACGCATTGGTGCCAGCCAGTGACCCAGGGCAGAGACAGGCAGGTCCCTGAGACTTCCTGAACTCTGCCAGGGAAGGGGACAGACTCCAGAAGGCTGAAACTAAACCTTCCATCAGCCTGCTGGGACAAAGGCTAGAGTCTGATTTAGGTTGATGGTTAAAAAAAAAAAAGTGATTGCAATGATTTTGAAGCTGAAAATTTATACCTTCCACATATATAAGCCCATATGAGAGTTTGCAGTCTAAGGTCATCGTCTCGGGCCCCTCATAATGATTAGAAATGTTGCCATATTCGCCCAGTCAAAGGTGAAGCCAGAGAGATATTAAGTGATTGATCTAGCCATCACACTGCCATCAGCAGAGTCCAGGTGAGTGGAAACCATAACTCTCCATTTCCTAGCTCATAATTGCTCCCTCTCCACGTTTGAGCAATGCTGTCTCGAAATGATATCCATTATTTCAAGCAATGTTTTATTTCCGCTCCCAATATTTATGGAAACCTGGTAGAAGATGGAAATGTAACGGTGCCTCCCTGGTGCCTTGTAGAGCCCACTTCCCACCCTGCCTCGCTCGGCCTCTGCTTTGCTTCTGCCTGGTTCTGAGAACAGGAGGCTTAGAGAAAGCGATTCATGGTTGAAAAAGGACTTTAGACTTCTGAGATGAAAGCGCCTGGCGAGCCCGAAGTGCCTCTGCTTGAAGGATTACCTCTGTTTATGCCTTGCCCGCCACTTGGTCGTGTTTAAGGGAAAGGCTGATTTTGGAAATTGATCCCTTCTCCCTTTGAGCAAGCCAAAGAGAGCGACTGAAAGGGGATTTGAGACTTCTGCTGGCTGCTTTGCGGCAGAGGTCTGTTATCACCTTTGCTTGGGGACAGTATAGGTTTTTCTGGCCTCCAGCAGCTAATGAAACCTCCTGGAGGGCCACCTTAATCCCTCTCCTGCTGGATCTGTTGCACATGACGGTAGGTGGCATGGATGAGGTCCTGAGAAGGGAGGACAGGGACGGAAGGACCCGTCAGAGCCCTGACTATGGTCAGGCTGCTTCCAAGTCTTGCGACAGTCAGCCAGTAGGACGCTGATGAGAAGCTGACAAGCGGGACTGGGCGCAGAGGGAGAGAGAAAGGCCAGGGGAGGGTAACATGGCCTCCAGGAAGAAGCCAGGACCTTGGAGACACTGCAGGGCGAGGGGCCCTGTGCAGTCCTCCATGCCCACTCACCTTCCTTCTGCTTCATGGTCTCCCCTCATCTTACACAGACTGTTTTGACCTTTACAGCCTTGCTTACTATTTTTAGTTTTCCTTCTTAATGTCTTCTAATAGATGAAGGTGTCATTAGAGCTTGAAAGGGTCTCAGTCATCATCTACTCAAACTTTCACTTTATAGAAGGAGAAAATGAGGAGTATCAGTGACTGGCCACGCTGATGACAGAGAACGGGACTTGGATTTGGATCCCCATCCCCCTTCCCTCCTCGCCCCACCTCTGTTTTCTCTTTTCTCCTCTCTTTTCTCTCTTTTCCTCTTTTCTCTTCTCTCCTCCTCTTCCTTCTTCTTCTTTTGTGGTAGTTGGGATTGAACCCAGGGGTATTTTACCTCCAAACTATACCTCCAGGCAATTTTTTATTTTTGTTTTTGAAACAGGGTCTTGCTAAGTTGTTGAGGCTGGTCATGAACCTGCAATCCTCCTGTCTCAGCCTCCCAAGTACTGGGATTACAAGTGTGCACCAACACACCTTTCTCTCCTCTCCTCTCCTCTCCTCTCCTCTCCTCTCCTCTCCTCTCCCCTCCTCTCCTCTCCATCTCTCTCTCTCTGTCCATCTCTCTCTCTCTCTCTCTCTCTCTCTCTCTGTCTCTCCCCCCCCAAAACAATGCTGTCAAGAAGTAGAAAATCAGAGTTCTTGTCCTGACTCGGTCCCCAGCCATGTGACTTGCTGAAAATCACCCAATCATGGGACTTCTGTTTGATTCAATGAAGAATCTGATTAGAATCTCGGTGACAGTGACAGTCCCATGTGTTCACCAAACCCAGCTCTTTTCCTTTTGGACACATAGACAACTATATTTTCCATCCTTTGCTTCATTGTTTAGGACCAGATGACTAAGATTGGGCCACTGGGATGGGCTGGAAGTATCTATCATATCTCACTCCAGGACTTGATTGGAATACATCCTGCCAAGTCCTCCTCACTCTTCTTCCTTGCATGGTGACCTTGGAGACAACGTATGGAAGATGATGTATTACAAGATGAACAATGACTGCATGCAGCTCTGTGCCCTCCTCTCTCACCCTGCATGCGCTTTCTTCTCATCCGTCACATTGGACCATGTCCTGAGGCCACCAACCCTTTATAAAGTTACTGAGAATTAGAGATTGTTTGTTACAATTAGCATCATACCTTGACTAATAAAATCTCCAAGATCACGTTCATCTCCAACATCCTCAGAGTCTACTCATCATTGATACTTCATTCTCCTTCACTCAACAAGTATTAATCACCTACCATGCTTCAACTGAGTGACCACGATGTGTTAAGACATAGTTCTTCATTTCTTTCAGGGGCCTTCTAGCTCCAAATCCAGATCAAATTTGGTTGGAGGAAATTCAGAGTATAAGGCATAGCTTGTCTTTGATTTCTCAGTCTTTCTTCCCATGACAGTGGTAAAGAGGAAACTGGGAGGAATGGCTTTCAACTGCTATTATCCAGCACCATTCTAAAGAAGTCTCAAAGCAATTATTGAGTATCAATGGGCCAGTTACAGAAGAATGGGAGACAGGAGTGTTTCTAATTATGGGACTGGAGGAGGCTACCTGAAAAGATTCAACACTAGCCAGTCCAGAGGACTGGACTGTGTGACTCCATTTAGACATAACCTGCATTATGTGGGGCCTTTTGGGTTCTTCTGAAAACATCTTTAAATCAGGCCCATGGACAAGCACTATCTGTCCTCATTAGGACTCAGTTCCCTGCTGGCTGTGTAGCCCACTCCTACTCTTGAATTCTTTAGGTACATTTTTCTTCACAGTACTGCAGCTCCCCACACATCCATCTGGCCAGTGAATGAATATAATAGAGCATATTTTCAGCATGACCAATTAGATGTGTGACTCCCATTAACAATAACAGGACTTACACTCCAGACTCTTCCTCAATAAATCTGGCCTTTCCCCTTATGAGCAACAGATGGGTTTTCTACAATGGCTCATTACCTTCTGGCTCGGCTTTGCTGCCAGAAGTGAAATATAAAGTTATTTATGGATGGGGAAAGATGCATAAGTCACTGTGGATTATTTCCTGCCATCCTTTTTCGTTTATTTAGTTAGAGTTTTCTATTGCTCGAGATGAACAAGTTAGAGAAGATGGTGGTGTCCCTACTGAGAATGGAGATGGATGTCCCTTCAGTGTGGGCACTTTTCCTGATGGTCACAGATCTCTGGGGGTGATGCTGTGTTTCTTGCAAGAAACGGTAATTGGGATATTTTCATAGAGAAGGCACTCATTCTTCAAAAGATTCTCTAGCCTCTCGCAGGCCATCTCTGTGAAATTTGGTTGGTGGGGGCAAAAAGTCAGTGCCACTTAACTGCACGTGACACATTTGAGAAAAGAAAACAAATGGCTTCTTTAGGGAATGCCAATATTTCTCAGGGTTTGGCATCTCAGCTGGGTAGAGATGTCAATTGTGGGAGAAGGAGAGGGAGCCAGTCAAAGATCGCCATGATAGACACTATGTGAAACAGTACACAGTAAAAGGATAAAAAATCCGTAAAGAGAGGAAAGATGGGAAAGAAATCTAGAAAATAGCACTGAGTGTAATGTTCCAGGGTTTTGTGAATGCTGAGCAGGATGTGCTATGCTTAAGATTTGCTATGTAAACAGACTCCAATTTAGGCCACTTCTGCCCTGGCAAATTCCTCACATAGTCCACACCTCGGTTTCCTTGTCTAAAATGAAAATAATAGGCTATCCTCTCAGGTCCTCTCCCCTGTGGGAGCTTCTTGGTCTCTCTATTTTCCTTGGCTTAAAATGAACTTTCATAGTTTTATGCCTATAAAAATGAAAATAATAATAATACTAGGAGTGTCATAAGATTAGTATGAGGATTAAATGAATTTATACTTGAAGGCACTTACAATAGTGCCTACCATATAGTAAGTGCTGTAGCTATATGTTACATAAAGCAACTCCAGCCAGCAGTAGACATTAATTGCTTTGTCTTCCTATGTGGGTCACTGGGGCTGCCAATTATAGCAACTCTCTTGCCTTTCAGATCACAGGAATGGAGACATTATTCAAGCCAGGTTCTTCCTTAGGAATTTTTGGATGAGGACATAGGAAAGATGATTCATCCCTTTCTTAAGGAGAAGGTTGAGAGTTAGAACTCCAGTTGCTTCCAGAACCATGTGCCCTGCACCACATGACCTGGAAGAGGTTGATTGGCAACAGAAAAGCTGAACCCAGCAAGAGGGAAGCAGGCCAAGAGAGGCAAAATCCCGTCCTGAGCAGTGCTCCAGACACTGGTGTATTGGTATCTAAGGTAGCTATGCCCACTCTCTTCCTGTGGTTTTCCTACATGAATGAAGACACTCACCTTTTGGGGAACAGGAGGAAGGGCATGATCTGTTCAAATTAGGTTTCTGACTTTCACAACAAAGGAACAAGGTTTACTGGGAAAAGGCCAAAAGAACCAAAATTTACTGGAAAGTGTAGCTCCCTGTGTTCCTTCCCCCTCTGTTATGGTTTGGATATAGAATGTCCCCCAAGAACTCATGTAGACAAGGCAGCCATGTTGGAGGTAGGACTTAGTTGCTGTGAGGGATCACTGGGGGTGTGGCCTTAGGGACCGTGCCTGTGTCCATGAACTCTCTTTAAGGGTTCTCTCTTGCTTTTAGCCTCCATGATATGAGAGTACAGCAGAACCCCCCACCCCCCTCTCTCTCCCTTCTACCACCATGCTCTGAGCTCTGCAGACTTCACCTGGCCTAACATGGACTGAACTCCTGAAATCTCCAGAGCTGTGAACTGTGATCAAATAAATCTTCCTTCCTCTAAGTTGTGGTGGTCAGGTATTTTAGATTACAGCAATGAGAATGCTGATAGAAACACCCTGTTTCCCTCCCAACAAGTGTGTGTGTGTGTGTGTGTGTGTGTGTGTGTGTGTGTGTGTGTTTTATGATAAAGAGAGAGAGAGCAACAGTGGACTATAGGGAGGGTAGAGGGTCAATTTTAGAAAGATAACAAACAGAAATAATTTTAGGGTTATTTCTATAGCCTAAAATCAGGATCAGAGTCCCACTGCTGATAATTACCTCACAGATTTAATTTCAAACTTTGCTGGGGTATTCCTGAGCACAGGAAATCCATTTCTTCTGAGGTGGTTGGTTAAGACCACCGCTCTGATGGTTAAGACACTCCTGTTACTGGGATAAACCTAAGTTTGTAAGGTATCCCCTTACCATTCCTAGTATTTTTCCCTGGAAAACCATAAATTCCTTTTCTCATTCATATGAGAGAATCATAACATTTGGATATAATTTTATTTCTTCCTAAATCTTTCTTTTCTTGGGACAAACATCTCTACCAAGGATGTTTTTAAATATTAATGAGAGATAAGCTTTAGGACATTTGAAGTCGATGGGGTTGGTGGAAGGAATATTTGCTACGAGTCTGACCATTACTATATTGAAATGTGGAGACTATCGCCTGAAAAAAGTAATAAAAATAAAGATCCTAGCCCTGGTACAGTCTTCCAGTGGTAAGAATAGGCCACCACACAATTATTATTCCAGGGCTGGTCACCCTGACTTTTACAGCCACCAAACCAGGAGCTAATTGGTAATACATAAATCCAATTGCATTTTTTCCTGGGTTGATTTGCTTTGGGATTGACAGTAATTAAGACAGATATTATGCTAAATGGCATCCTGTACTTGGAAAATAGAGTTTTCATTTAAAAGATTTCATTTGGCAGGGAATCTATTGGAATGCTACCTACTTTACCTTTGAAATTGTTTTCAATGAAAAGAACATATTTCTGAAATCTCATTACTCTGACTGAGAAGGAAAAATGAATCGCTAGAACACAGGAAACATCTCCTCTTCTCAGGTTTCATGCTTCCAAACCTGGAGGTCTAATTCTAGCTAGATCTTCACTGCTATTTAGAAAGGAGAAGTAATGAAATAACTATGGCTGGTCTGGGTTGGCGGGTGGCAAGGTGGGCAGCTGGCGTGGCTGAACACAGCTGTTACAGCCCTGCTTCTTGCTGTAGGCCTGCAGGTCTAGGTTTGACCTACAAGTATCCTCCTCCTTGGACCATAGAATTCCTGGGACACATTCTCCTGGTAGAGACACAACAGAGCAAGTCTTGCCACAAAATGACATTTCAAGTATCTACTTGTATTCCATCTGCTGAAAGCCCTTTGGCAAGAGCCCAAATTCAAGAAGCAAAGGTATAAGGGATCACTTCTAGGGAGAAGAACTACATGGCAAATGTGGGAATGAAATGTGGGAATAATAATCCAGTCTTACGGAAGGCTCTTTACTGAATTGAAATTTGCTAGTATGTCCCTAAGTTTCTTTAAAGAGGGGCAGGAGAAACGGTCATATGAAGATTCCTTTTGCTTTTTCTTCATTATCACTATTAAAGATTTGTTCTTCAGGACTTAGGCCAGAAATGCATACTCCGTTTTCTGAAGAGCAGTATAGTTGTTTTGATTAGGAAATTATAATCCTATGATTCATTTTGATTCCTTCTCTGATTGGTAACCAACAGGCTCAAAGGCAATTGTAGTGCTCAATTGAGATAACCATGGTATTCCATGTTCCCTACATATTTCTCCTCACTCTGCAGGATTTATAAGCCCTTTTTAAGTCTTTATATATATATATATATTTCTCGTTCTCTATGTGCTTTTATGGCAACATTCTCAGGTATAGTGGGAAAATAAAATAGGCATAAGTTCAGAAGGTGGGTCATAAATAATGTAGAGGACAGTGGATGGGGAGGGGAGAATATTTGCAATATTTGCACTGTAATAATTTCCTTGGAATATGCTATGTGAGCATTGCAAATCTCTTGATCTCTCTGTGCCTTGATTTCTTAATCATTTTATAAGGATAATTATGTCTCTTTACACTTACTTTTCAATCTAATGGAGAAAACATGTGGACTCACAATGCTTTTTCTTTTCTTTTTTTTTGGCACAATGGACTCTTTGGTGATAAGCCATTTCTATTAAGTGAATGCACAGGTGTGACTTTGGCCCCAGAGAAAGCCCATACTGTTCTTTAAATAGAACAAAAGCCTACCCTTGATTTCCTGCCGTGGCTCTGCCTGCCCAGTGAGTCCGGAGATTTGTAGCAAGCAGGAGAGGCTCAACTTGGGCTCAGTCGTGCTTTCAGACTTCGACAGAACGATGACAGTTCTTTGGTTGCTGACAGTTGTGAAATGAGCCGGTGGTCTCGGGCTGATTTTAAGTAGAAGGATTGCCACAGTCCCAGCAAGATCGGGAGGGATTTACTGTGTCAGAGCCAAGGCTGAATGCAGTGCGAGTATGAAGGAGCTTGACTGGCCACAGAGGGGCAGCTCCCAGGGCAGTGAGTCATTGAAATGGGCTGCGTGACAGTCCTTTGGTGAGAAAGTCCTGAGGGAGCTTCCAGATGAGAAGTATTAGTTCGCCAGCCTATTCAGTCTCCCTTGACCCTCAGGGTAACCTGTGCAAATGTCATAGCTTCTTTGAGTCATTTTTTCATCACGAAGAGCAAGAAGGAAATGGCTTAAATGGACAATTATTAAGAATTTTAAGACATTCGAGCTTCAAGATTTGCAGTCTACATGAGCCCAGGGAGCATGTTGGATTTTATCAATGTTTTAAAACCTACATATTTCCAAAAAGCCTTGGGTCAGTGCAAAATTACTTAAAGCTCAGTGCGAAATTCCATATTGAAGCTGTTTCTCAGAGAGCCCGATGCTAAAGAAAGCATCCTTCTACAGTTAGTAATTTGAGTGTTAATCAGCTTTCTTTGCAGAGAGACTGTCAAAACATAAATGTGCACCAGAATCAGCAAGATCCTCAGCAACTTAGTGAGACCTTGTTTCAAAGTAAATAATGATAAAAAATGGATGAGGTGTAGTTCAGAGGTAGAATGCCCCTGGATTCAATACCCAGTACAAGAAAAAGAGAGAAAGAGAAAGAGAGAAAGAGAAAAGGAGGGAGGGAGGGAGGGAGGGAGGGAGGGAGGGAGGGAGGAAGGAAGGAAGGAAGGAGAAAAAGAGAAAGAAAAGAAAAAAGTTTGTAAGACACAGTGAAGGATTGTGAAGGAGGAGATGATGCAGGGCTTTGATAGTTTACTTGCAGTCACTTATGGGACACCCACAACTTGGGAGGCCACTGGAAATTAGAAGGTCCCTGCCTGAAAGGAGCTTGAAAATCATCTCTAATATGCAGTGGACACTGTGGGAGCTCAGAGTCGATAAAAGTTCAAGACCAACTACAGAGAGAAGAATAGGGAGGTAGGGCATTTGGGTAGCTGTGCTGGTGACCAGCTAAGGAATGGCTTTTGAACTGGGATTTCAGAGATGGGTAAGATTTGGAGAAGTAGATACGAGAATAATGGATTGGACTGAAAGAACAGACATGGGCAAAGGAGAAATAGACGGAAAACAATATTTATACGCACCACCCCACAAAATTCTGGACATTTCATAGTTGCTGGTAATTCCTAGTGATCTTTCAGCATTTAAAATTCCTGTTAAAGTGATGCTTCCCCTTAAAGTGCCCCCCCTATGTTTTCTGTCCTACAGGTTTGTCATTTACCTGCCTTTCTTTTTAAATACTTAATCATAACTGAGGCAGTGTTTGTTACTTAGTTTAATCTGACTAGGTGTGGCTATTTTTCATTGGAAGCACTCTAATCAGGAAAGCAAACTTGAGGGGTCAGTGATAGGATTTAAATGCTATATTCAGCGGGGCATGGTAATCCCAGTACTTGGGACAGGAGGATCGCAGGTTCGAGGACAGACTCAGCAAGTACTGAGACTCTCATCAACCTAGCAAGACTTGATTTCAAAATAAAAAATAAAATAGGATTGGGGGTGTAGCTCGGAGGTAGAATGCCTCTGGGTTCAATCCCCAGTACCACAAAATAAATAAACAAATAAATAAATATGCTTTATTCAGAAATCCATTTTGGGGGGGACTGGTGCTCTACTTGGGGGGAACTAATACTCATCTCAGATGAGTATTAGCTTGGGGAGTTGTTAATTTGCTTAGTGGATATTAGGAATCCTTTTACATCAGTAGAAAAAATATTTTTTTTTAGATATGCAAGTGGACTAGAGATATAAGTCACTTTAGACCTTGCATGGATCTAGCAAATTTTACTTGGCTATAGCTCTGAGCATGGTCATATATGACATCATTTTCAAGGAACTTTTTTGCCTACATAGACCTAGATTAGCTATGTGCCACTATTAGAATGTTGCTGGCTGATTCTTTCACCCAAAGTTGCTTGTCAAAGGGCTTGAAATGATGGAGATCTGGGACTTTGTAGAGTGTGTGTGTGACCTATTTTTTGTGCTGGCTCTCTAATAAATGTTCAAATGTTTGATAGAATAAGGTCTCAGGCTTGCTGTCTTTTCAAAATTTCACTTAATAATGAGATTATAGGCAAGTCATCTTGGAGCTATCACCTCCTCTGATTCTTGAAGGCTACAAATATTCACCCAAAAGAACTTAATAATCATGAAAAGTCATACTGGTTTGGTTCCATTTGTAACACAACTCCCCCTTCTTTGATTCAAATATGCCTTTTAAATGTTTTCATATCTCCCTATATATACACCTCTAGCACTTTACCGTAAATATCAGTTTACTCACTTGTATCCTCCCCTTGAGAAAGAATTTCTTTATGATGCAAAATGATCCAGCTATTTCATCAGTGCACACTTTTAGGTGTTTTATGGTAAATACAAATAGACATCTACAATTCTGGAATGGGTGAGATTGTGCTATCACATCTTTATTCATAAAATTACATTGGGAAGATATTTATTAAATAGACATCTATTGATAAATAAAAGTCAGAAAAATAATCTACATGAGCTATTCCAAAAGCTCAAGGAAGTGTCACCTTTTAGCCTTTTCGGGTTTCTTAACCATTACCTTGCATGGGAAAGATGTAATCAGGCAGCCCTGCTAATGAGCAAAGGCAGGACGTGGTCATCCTTTCAGGAGGTATTCGGCAACTAGAATTCTTGAATTTCACAGAACCATGTAGAGCTTAGCTCTTGGAATCATCTGTCGGGGTAAAGACGCATACTTCTCTACATTCCTACACCACGTTCATGCAAGCCTAGGGAATAGTTCTAAGCACTAAGCATGTAGCCACTCCATGGATCCTCAGTGGATCCTCACTTATTCTACCAAAGCTAACCTATTTCTAACATTCATCATGCCACCGAGATTTAACTGCATAAATGAAAGCTGGTATCTGATAGTTTCCATGCTAATTTAAAAACCCTTGGCGTTTGTTGAGGTGAGGCTAACAGACACTATGTAATAGTGCTTCTGAACACAGCCTTCTGGGGTACACATGGGCCGGCTAGCTGAGAAGAGCTCAAGTAAGCATCTTTGAGAAGAATGCTCTTTGCCTCTGGATTTTAGCTTGTCCAAACCACATTGAGAGAATATTACTCTTTCTATGCTAAAATATTTTAAAATAAATGATGCATACCTTGAACTTGGTGAAGGGGAACTTGATTAATTAGATTTGGTAACCCCAGGGCTTTGTATAGTGACAAATGGGCACAGTGGATACTCATTTCTTTTTTTTTTTGAAATAACTAATAAATGACAACGTGAGTAAATAAACCAGTTAGTCCGTGTCACCACTTAAGCCTCATCACAACTGTGTTAGCCAGCTTTAGGTTGCTGTGACCAAAATATGTAAAAAGAACAACTTAGAGGAGGACGGTTTGGGCTCAGGTTTCAAGGTTAGTGTCCATGGTCAAACTGCTCCATTTCTCTGGGCCTGAGGTGAGGAAGAACACGGTGGAATGGCGTGGTGGAGGGAAGCTGCTGAGCTCATGGCTACCAGAAAGCCCCGAAAGAGAAAGAAAGAAGAAGGGGCTAGAAGAAGATAAACTGTTGTAAGGCACACCCCCAGCGACCTACTTCTTCCCACTAGGCCCCTCCTCCCAGTAATCCATTCCGCCATCACTGAGTTAATCCCTTGATGAGATCAGAGCCACCACGATCCAATCATTGCCTAAAAGCAGAAACTCTGAACCTTGCTGCACTGAGAACTCCGCTTTCAACAGGAGACTCGGGGGACATTCCAGATCCAACCCAGAACAATGACCTTGTGCGACAGTATCACCAATTTATAGATTAGAAAATTGACACCTAGATGGGTGTGGTAGAGCATGCCTATAATCCTAGTACTTGGAGGCTGAGACAGGAGGATCGCAGGTTGAAGGCCAGCCTCAGCAACTTAACAAGACCCTGTTTCAAAATAAAAAGTAACAAGGGCTAGAGGTACAGCTCATGAGGTAGAATGCCTTTGGGTTCAATAACCAATACCAAAAACAAATAAACAGAGAACTGACACCCAGAGAAGTTAAGCAAATTTCTCAAGATCTGTTCACTTACAAATAGAGGAACAAGTGTTCTGTCTGAAGTCTCTTTTGTCAATGCTTCTCTTATAGCATAGGTATAGCTCTGGTATGTTTGAGAAACATAAAAAGTTCAAATTTGATAAAACATTAGACTGTGAGACTGAAGAATAGAAAACAATTGGGGAAACCAGGCATGGTGGTGGATGCGCACACCTGTAATCCCACTACTTGGGAGGCTGAGACAGGACAATTGCTGGTTTGAGACCAGCCTCAGCAACTTAGTGAGACTCTCAGCAACCTAGTGAAACCCTGTTTGAAAACAAAAAATAAAGAAAGGGATGGAGGTGTAGCTCGGAGGTAAAATGCCTCTGGGTTCCATTCCTAGTAACACACACGCACACACACACACACACACACACACACACACACACACACGAAGATAATCTGTGCAGATGGGATTTATCTGAGAGTCATACATGTTATGTTATAGGTAATGGGAAGAGCATCAAAGTTGTTTTTTATTATTTTTATACAATAGTGACCTAATTCCGGCCATGCTTTAAATAGATGGATTTGAGAGTATTTGTTTAAATAATTTGAAATTGGAAAGAGGTAGGAAGAAGGAAGTCTAAGCAGAAAGGAAATGGTAAAAAATAATGAAAACTGATGGGTGGGAAAAAAATTGGTAAACCCAAAAGGACAAAGTGTAATGATTTGTTGAATGTGGGATAGTATGGAATGAGAAGAGATAAAGTTGAATGTTGGAGTTACTGCAAAAGTCAAAAATATCAATAGTGGCCAATACATGAAAAGCCTGCTGTTATCTTCTCGAAAGTGGTTCCCACAGTGCATGCCAAGTGACATTTTTTTTCTAAATTTAAGCCTGCCCATTCAAATTCATTGTGTTTTCTACGTTGCGTGATCAGGGCCCCAACTTTCACAGCTGTGTTGAGAAGCCTCAAAGAGGGGTGCATACCTGTTGTAGACTTTCAAAAAATTAATATTCAAAATGGTAAAAAACACAATGATGCAAGTAGTGAGCATATGTAGAAGCTTTAGTTTAACTCATTAATGAGGGAACCAGGAGAACGATAAAGCTAGTCAAAGTTATCCACCATATTATTTAGGATAATAAAGCTAGATTAAAGATGAAATGAATGTATATTCACATATTACTTCAAAAGAAAATAAATATCTAGTCATTGAATAAAAAAACACAAGTGCTTACTTTGGCAGCACATATACTAAAATTGGGATACAGAGATTAGCATGACCCTTGGGCAAGGATGAAATGCAAATTCATGAAGCATTCTTTATTTTTCAGCAACTTAGTGAGATCCTGTTTCAAATTAATAATAAGGAAAAATAAGGACTGGGGGTGTATCTCAGAGATAGAATGCCTTTGGGTTCAATTCTCGGTACCAAAAAAAATAAAGTTTATTAAAAAAAATCAAGAACACTCATCTAGCATGCACAAGGCCCTGGTTTGATCCCCATCACTGAGCACACACCAGCTTTTAAAAAGTACATATATTAAACCAGGCATGGTGGCACAAACCTGTAATCCCAGCTGCTTGCTAGTCTGAGGCAGGGGGATTGTAAATTGGAGGCCAGCCTGGGCAATTTAGCAAGACCATCTCTGAAAATAAAATGGACTGAGGATGTAGCTCAATGGTAGGGTGCCCCTGAGTTCAAGCCCCGGCACTCCAAAAGAAAAGATAAACAGGAAAGGACTTGAGATAGTGCGTTCAACCTCTCTACCCCTCCAGCATGTGAGGACACAGTAATGAGGTTCCATGTTGGGAGGAAGAAGCCAGTCCTCTCCACACACTGAGTACCTTGGGGTCTGGGGCCTTAGACTTGTAGCCTCCAGAACTGCAGAGATCAAGTTCAGTTGTTAATAAATCACCCAGCCTCGGGTATTTTGTTACAGCAGTGTGAAGGGACCAAAGTGTGTGGGGATGCCTTCAACTCCCCTCCTATGGGAAGGACACTTTTGGGACTCTAGGATTCCTGGCGGACAGGTGTGGCTTGCATCTCTTTGAGTCTATCGACTCACTGCCTTCTGGATTCCAGGGTTTCTAATGAGAATCAGTGAGGACCTTATGGGGAAATTATGATAATAGGCCCTTCCTCTAGTCCCCAAATATGTTAAAAATGTGCCCTATGTTGTCTTAGGGAGTGGAGCATTTTGTTATTATATTATGATGTGAGTGAAGTGCTACCATTCTTTTGACACTAGTCATTCTGAGTTGAAAGAAAAAGGAATTTGAGTCAGGCATGGTGGTACACACCTGTAAATCCAGTACTTGGGAGGCCGAAACAGGAGGATCATAGGTTTGAGGCCAGCCTCTGCAACTTAGTGAGGCCCTCAGCAACTCAGTGAGACCCTGATTCAAAAGAAAAAAAAAAAAAACAGGGCTGGGGGCTGAGGGTGGAGTTCAGAGGTAGAATGTCCCTGGGTTCATTCATTCCCTATTACCCCCCAAAAAAGGAATTTCATTCCTTGAGTTTAGATATGATGAGGTCTTTAAAAGTCAAAAATTTACATCTCCCTGGTTGCTAATGATGTTGACCATTTTTTCATATATTTATTGGCCTTTTGTATTTCTTCTTTTGTGAAGTGTCTATTTAATTCAATGCCCATTTCTTCATTGGGTTATTTTTTTTAGTGTTAAGTCTTTTAAGTACTTTGTGTATTGTAGATATTAGTCTTCTATCAGAGGAATAGCTGGCAAAGATCTTCTCCCATTCTGTAGGTTCTTTTTTTAGACTCTTGATCATTTCCTTTGATGAACAGAAATGCTTTAGTTTAATGCCACCCCATTTATTCTTGTTTTAATTTCCTGAGCTTTGGGGGTCTTATTCAGGAAGTTTCTACCTGTGCCTATATGTTGGAGTGTTGGACCTATGCCCTCCCCTAGTAATTCAAAGTCTCAGGTCTAATTTCCAAGTCTTTGAGACTACAATGCACCAATAAATGTATTTTTTTAAAAAGCCAAAAATTATTACAGATTTTTCAGACTTGAAGTGAAAAGCTCATTGAAGCATCCTACAAATTTTAATGTCTAACAAAGTAAGCATCAGTCTCTAGAACCCACAGAAGCAAAAAGCATATGGAGTATTTAGTCTTATTAAAGTGGGAAAGGTCCTGGAGTCCCCAAAGTGACCATCCACAGTGGGCCACGCCCAGCTGTCCCCTGGCCAGTTCTTGCTGTGACCTCACAGGAAGCCATTGTGAGGGAATCTCAGCACCTGGCTTTTGTCCATAAGTACAGGGAGCTCCTGGTGGTGACCCGTCAGACTCAGACTCACACTTAGCTCCTTTGGCAGTTTGGTGGCTTTGGATCTGATTGGTTGGTACGGGCTTTTGTCTTTGTTGTTTTGTGTGTGTGTGTTGTTTGTTTGGGTTTGTTATTTTGTTGTGCTTTTGTTTGTTGGTTTGTTTTGTAGCTAGAATCGTTAGTTGCTGCTGTGGCTGTGGATGGAGAGTGCTAGGAGAGAGAGCGTAGTGAGGCGAGGCCTCTTGGCCAGCTGTCCCTGTGGGGATGCCCTCAAGGGCCATGATGACATCCTGAGGGACATGGGTGAGGGCACCTTTGTCCAGATCAAATTGGCTGCCATATCCTCACCAGGACCGAGGTGGTCATGAAGACCCTAAGGACATGTATATGCTCCCCCTTGTTCTATCCAAAATGGATCTAATGAGGACTGTGGAGCACCCAAAGTCTCAGATGTTTCACATTGTAGACACTGCGACCATGTCCACCTGGTGATCTAGCATGTGTATGGAGGGCCCTGGCTCAAGGGCCACCGACCATGTCAACCTGGTCATCTAGCACATGTGCGGAGGGCACTGGCTCACAGGCCTTATGTCTACCTGGTAACCTAGCATGTGTGCAGAGGGCACTGACTCACTGGCCACGAACTATGTCTACCTGGTGATCTAGAATGTGTGCGGAGGGCACTGGCTCACTGGCCTCTGACTACATCTACCTGGTGATGGAGCACGTGTGTGGAGGCCACTGGCTCACTGGCCAATGACTACATCTACCTGGTGATGGAGCACGTGTGGAGGGCACTGGCTCACTGGCCTCTGATTACGTCTACCTGGCAATGAAGCACGTGTGTGGAGGGCACTGGCTCACTGGCCAATGACTACATCTACCTGGTGATGGAGCACGTGTGGAGGGCACTGGCTCACTGGCCTCTGATTACGTCTACCTGGCAATGAAGCACGTGTGTGGAGGGCACTGGCTCACTGGCCAATGACTACATCTACCTGGTGATGGAACACGTGTGCGGACAGCACTGGCTCACAGCTACTGACTATGTCTACTTGGCATACTGGCCACTGACTACATCTATCTACTGGTGATGGAGCACATGTGCAGAGGGCACTAGCTCACTGGCCTTTGACTACGTCTACATGGCGATGGAGCACATGTGTGGAGGGCACTGGCTCATTGTGACCCGTGTTATATTAACATATTGCTGCAGTGTGTTGGCCCCAAAGATTCACTCTGGATCCAATCAAGTAGATCCAGTGAAAGGGAGCAGAGGCGTCGAGGATTATTTAATATCACAGTGTTTTTAGTGAAAGCAGACTGCTAAAAGGGACAATACCAACTCCCTCGATCCTGGCCAGCCCAGCGTGGACTGGGTCAGCGCAGGAGGGATGCACTTACTGCCTGGGGGGTCTCCACAGAGATTGCGGTCACAAGGCCATCTGGAGCCTCCTGGAGATGTGGGGGCCCCTCTGCCCCCACCTGGGATAAAACTCAGAGACTTTTTCCTGGGAAACTTCCCCTGCCCTGAGACAGTTCTTAATTTCTGTTTCTTATGAATTTCATAACAAAATTAATGATCCTGAAAGATGAAAAAAAACCCACAAAAATGCTTGAGGAATATTGTAAATTAAGTCAAATACAAACCCAATTAATGCCCTGGAGCACAATAAAACAGACTCTGTGGTTATCATCTCTAACAGAAAAAAAAATCATTTACATTGCTATCAAACAATTAACTCCTTTGCATATCTATGAGATAGAAATAATTTGCATACATTTCTAAAATTAATATTTTTACAGAATTGTTATGTGATGTTAATAGCAATAGTAATTTATATCCCTCTGGAGAAATAAGTGACCCTTAGCAAGTTTGACACCACAGTATGAGATTAAAGTCCACACAAGCTGGGTGTGGTGGTACACACCTCCAAACCCGGTACTTGGGAGGCTGACACAGGAGTATCACAGGTTCAAGACCAGTCTCAGCAATTTAGTGAGGCCTTCAGTAACTTAGTGAGACCGTGTTTCCAAATAAAAAATTAAATAGGGCTAGGGGTGTTGTCTGGAGGCAGAAAGCCCCTGGGTTTCATCCCTAGTACAACACACACACACACACACACACACACACACACACACACAAATCTTTTTACTTATAAACTGTGGATTTTTTTTTTTCTTTATGAGAGATACATTTCACCTGACAATCAGTCACATTTTCCTGGGAGCTGCATCTTGGCTCTGACTGCACCTGCGGGAGTTCTAAACAGGTCACTATGTTAGAGGAATATGCCCCTGCCGCCGGGGTGGTCTTCCTCCCCAGACTGAAGATGTAGCTCAGGAGGGGGCTGGAGGTTTGGGGGTTACTGTTTTACAGTTTCATATCACCAAGAATTTGCCAAATTGAGTGAAATCATGGTAAGTGTGTTGTTTTCCAATTTTTTACTGTAAAATTTATGAAACTAGAGTTTTGGTAATAATTATAAAAGTAAATTACTGGAATAAATTGGATGAACTCCATTTTGCCCTGTCTAATATGAATGCACAAATTGACTTTATATCAGAAATGATTCTATATAATACAATAATAATTTATGACGAAAAATTTTTATCTTTAATTTCAATTAACATGTCTTTTTTCATGTTTTTTTTATTCAAAGAGGTAAGGTAATCAACAATTTTTTTTAGAGAGACTTTCTTTTAATCTAAGACTATGTCCTACATTTTTTCATGTTAAAATGCTTTGTGAATGTGTGTGTGTGTGTGTGTGTATGTGTGTGTGTGTTGTGTGTGTGTTGTGTGTGTGCAATTATGGTGATAGGATAGTGATAGGTGATTAGAAGATACTTGATATTTTTGTTGGGTTAGTTTTATTTTTAAGGTTCTTAAAAAAAGCAGTCAATTCTATGATTAATCCTTATTTACTTGCTCATTTGTTTAACTTTGTAAAGATAGCTTTCTTAAGAAAGCCAACTCTGAGCCATGTGTGGTGTCAAACGCTTCTAATCCCAGTACTTGGGAGGCTGAGATGGGAGGATCACAGGTTCAAGGACAGCCTCAGCAAGTAGTGAGACTCTCAGCAACCTAGCAAGACCCTGTTTCAAAACAAAAACTAAAAAGGGCTGGGCATGTAGCTCAGAGGTAAAACCAACTCTGGAAATCAGTCTAGGAAACCTCAGAGAGGAAAATCATGCTAATGTTCCCTTCGTCCAGAGTCTAGCTCCAAATCTTGCAATTTTAGGAACGACAAGTGTTTTTTCTGCATACCAACAGTAAGTTAGTTCATTCAGGGTCAATTCACATTAGATGAACTTAATCTATAAAACCGACACTAGGATGTAAAACAAAGATGCAATCGATTAAAATTTGAATGCTAACGACAAAAGTGATGGGGCAATTACGTTCAACACTTCTCCCTGGCTCACACCATGGCTGCCAAGTTACAGTGTGCCGGTGGCTGGTTAGTGTGCCCTAGAGCGGGAAAGCCTGGCTCTAGGATTCAAGGACCAGGCTGGTTAATAGCGTTGGACCTGCAGAGGAACCAGGAGAGCTGTGTCAACGCATCTGCTCTCTTCAGTAATGTTTGGAGGACATGGCGTCGTGCATTTATATCTACACGTCTTTTGTTGACAACCTGGCTAAGAAAATCTCTTTTCTAACAATACATCTTTCTTTGGCTAAGAAAATCTCTTTTCTAACAATACATGTTTCTTTTCTGATGGGTGTAATTTCCTTTTCTTTGATATCTCTGTTTTCTAGCAAGAGTAACAAGTCCTTCCCACCTCTCAGTGTGTACGACACTCATCATTTTCTTTAAAAGTTACAGACGTTGATTGTGGTCTTATCTGATGTATCAAGTGTACAGGAGAAAAGATTTCTTTTTTTTTTTCGATCTTAGGTTCATGGCTGAGAACTCTATGACAAAAGATAGATTAACACGAGCTAGGCGTGGTGGCGCACGCTTGTAATCCCAGTACTTTGGGAGGCGGAGACCAGAGGATCCGGGTTCGCGGCCAGCCTCAGCTCTCTTTCTCTCTCTCTCTCTCTCTCTCTCTCTCTCTCTCTCTCTCTCCCTGTCTCTCTCAACCTAGTGAGGCCCTCCGCAACTTCGTGAGACACGGTTTCAAAATAAAGTATAAAAAAAAAATAGGGCCGGGGGTGTAGCGTGGAGGTAAAACGCCCCTGGGTTCAATCCCCGGTACCACAAAAAAAAAAAAAAAGATTAACAGAAGAAGAGCATACATGTTTATTTTAATAAAAGTATTATGTGACACATGAATCTTCAGAAACTAAGACCCAAAAGAAATAGGAAACCTGGCTTGGCATGGTGGCACACACCTGTAATCCTAGAATTTGGGAGGCTAAGACAGGAGAATTGCAGGTTCGCAGCCAGCCTCAGCAACTTAGTGAGGCTGTGTTTCAAAGTAAAAAAAAAAATAAATAGGGCTGGGGGTGTAGCTTGGAGGTAGAATGCCTCTGGGTTCAATCCCCAGTAACACACACACACACACACACACACACACACACACACCCTTGTTCGGAAGGAAGGAAGGAAGGAAGGAAGGAAGGAAGGAAGGAAGGAAGGAAGGAAGGAAGGAGAAACTTGTGTGGTTTTGCCAAATTGGTTGGAGAAGTAGACAGTTGTGGAGAAGGGTGATCAACAAAGCATTGATCTCTAATGGTTACAAATGGAGTAATTCACCAGGGTCTGTTCAGATTTTCCTCTGCGTCTCAGTATTTTCAGAGATGGAGACATTTCTTTCGTGCGTCCTGCCACCCTTTCCATGTGTTTTTCTTTCTTTTCTCTTCTTCTCCCTTCCTTTCTTTCTTTCTTTCTTTCTTTCTTTCTTTCTTTCTTTCTTTCTTTCTTCCTTTCTTCCTTTCTTCCTTTCTTCCTTTCTTCCTTTCTTCCTTTCTTCCTTTCCCTTCCTTCCTTCCTTCCTTCCTTCCTTCCTTCCTTCCTTCCTCTTTCTTTCTTTCTTTCTTTCTCTATTTCTTTCCTTCTTTCTGTCTTTGTTTCTTCTTTTTGGCTCTAGATCCATGTTGAGATGGTGTGTCCAGTTTTTATAGTAATATTTTGCATTGTACAACCATTTGTTATCTTCACATCACGTTTGAGAATTGTCTTCATCTGTAAGAAGCAGTTTTCTATTGCGTTGGGTTTGAATTTTGAAACTCTTAAATGCATTCTCCAATTTTGCTTTCCCTACTGTTATTTTTTACTCCATGGGTGTTTAAAGCCAAAAAGAATAAATGTGAAGTTCTGGGCTCTTAATATTGCATATATGTGCACACACACACACACACACACACACACACACACAAACACACACGTATGTATATATTTGGGGGTGGAGTGCTGGGATTGAACCCAGGGGCACTCTACCACTGACCTACATCCCCATTCATTTTTAATTTTATTTTGAAACAGGATCTTGCTAAGTTACCCGGGCTGGCCTGGAACTTACAATCCTTGTGCCTCAGCCTCTCAAGTCTCTAGGGTTACAAGCATGTGTCATAATTTCTTACCCTGTAGAAAAGTACCCTGTACTAGATCATCAGTTCCTCAAAGTAACACTTGCCTATCACTGTCTTAGATAGTTCAAGTTGTAAACTTATGCAAATTCTGAATAATAAAAATAATTCTCTAACTTACAGTAAGTTACACCATGCAACATGTGAAATTTTCACACAAAAAATGTTTGACCTATAAAAAGAGGAAATTTTCCATGGTGCAATCTAAAGTTTTCACATGTAAAATCTATTATTTCCCAGAGCACATGAACTTTATTTGGAAACCAATAAAAATGTTACATGTAGGAGAAAAGGAGAAGTTGAGGCAGAAAGGAGGGCCTCTGCTGGGTAGAGGATTGTCCTGATACCTCCAATTCATCTTCATCATAGTCATGAATAAGAAAGCCATCGCATCTCGGTCTGCAACATCATCCCGTGTGCTAACATCTTAGACAACACCTTGATCAAAGCCCATATCCCTTCTTTGAATTATGCACTTATTGGAAAATAAATTCTCTCTGAAACCTGCCAGACTTTGTATAGTTTACACAGATATTACAAAGTCCTTTCCTCATCTTCTCTGAAGTCCCTTTCTTACAATTGTGTAGGTTTCTACTACATTTTTGAAAATGGTCTTTCTGAAAATCATACTTCATTTGTCTGAAATTCCAGACATAGTGGACCTGTGGTTGTTTCATTCTTCCCGGGAGCCTCAGAGACCCTGCCCATTCCTCCTCCTCTGCTTCTGAATACAGATGCACTTGCTTTGGTCCCACTGTCCCAAGGTTGTCTTTCGTTCATCATTTTTCCTTTTTTCAGAATGAAAATAAATATTTTTTCCAGCCTTGAATAAATTAAAACAAAACTACTGACAAGTCTTGCTTTCTCTTTTTCTTTTATTTCATAAAAGGCTAAATAATATTTCTAAGATTGATCAGACCATTTCTAAAATAAGTTTAATTCTAGTTAGTACCTTTTAGAGAGACTTATATTTAATGGTGTCATTTAAATTGTCATTTTTGATAGTGCCTAAAAGTTAATATCAATAATGTAACTTGATTGAAAAATATACTTCATAAAGAGAAATACTAATGGAGAAGCTAGAAACCACATCATGTGAAGACTTTCAAAATTGGAGATTTTATAGTAGTTATATCTGAAATTGACAGACTTAACAGCAAAGAGGCAACTGTTGTCGCTAATCTTTCAGAGGTTAAGACCTGAGTTCCAGAAGTAGAAATTATAATTGTTTCAAGGAATAAATAAGTTTTAACTTGTTTAAGATAAATGCCAGAAACCAGAATTAATTTTAGAACTACAATGATGAATACTACATGGAAGTTTCTAGAACAGGGGTCAGCAAAGTATGGCCTGTGGTCTAAGCTATCCCATTGCCTATTTTTATAAAGTTTTACCACATCATAGTCATGTTCATTAGTTTACACATTTTCTATAGCTGTCTTCACACTACAATGGTTGAGTAGTTGGAATAGAGATCATAAAGTTTAAAATACTATCTGGCCCTTTACAGAAAAAGTTTGTTGGCCTATTCTAAAGGATGATGTACTTAGTTATTTTAGTTGGTCTAGAACTAGTAGAAAGAAAAAATCTAGACCCCAGGCTTATGAAACTACAAAGAAAGAAAAGAGGATTTGCTAGCTTAATCAATACATGCCAGGGTGAGCAAACTGATACTGTTTTTGCCAAAACTTCTTCAGTTTTAGCACTGACTATTCCATGCTCTAGGAAAACTCTCAGTCCTGTAAACAGGGACAGTTGATCACCCTGTATATAGTATCCAGGGCAAAGTCACAAGAGGGACACGTCAGAAACTAGAGAAGAAAGAAACAAAGCTCAACTTGGAGTTGAGATCAAGTAGGAGTATTCTGAAGAGCCACCTTGGTCAAAATTAATTATATCAGATTACATAGCTATGAGGTGTAGCTGGGATCTGAGCTCAGTTTAGTTTTCTTCATAAGACCCATAAGCTTAATTACTTCTTTACACTTCATCCAGAAGATCTCGTAAGGAGTGATTTTTACTAAGATTTTCCAAGCCCATAAACCCAAATCCTGAGATTAATATGCACATGAGGATGTGAGGTCAACCATTGAGTTGCTATAGGTTTCTGGAACAGGTAGATCTCGTGTTACTATTACAGCTTCTCCAAAAAAGGGAAATATATGCATATGTGTGTGTATATATATATGTATATATATATATATGCATATATATGCATATGTGTGTGTATATATATATATGCAAATTTATCATTTTTACTGATAAAAGAAAGCATAGCATACAGTATTCAATAATACATATATACTTTTCATTACTGTTAATTCTACACATCCAACTGATTTCCATAGAACTTGTTCTTTGATTTTTTGACAAATTATTGTATTGATGGCCAGCCTACAATTGAAATAAACAAACAAGTGTAGTTCTGACCTGACCACTGATCAATAATTACATTTATGTTAACAAGTGAGTTGGGATTGAAGCAAAAGTGATGGAAACTTATTTATTCATCAATAATGTGAATGATTTCTTCACAAAATTGGATAATAATTTTCAAATACTGGAAGAATATAGGATAATAATTTTCAAATCCTGGAAGAATATAGTTTCAGTTAGCATTCTCATCCCTGTGATCCAAACACCTGACATGCACAACCTAGAAGAAGGAAGATTTATTTGCTTATGGACCTGAAGATTTCAGTATCTATCTATTTATCTATCTATCTATCATCTATCTATCATCTATTCCATTTTAAACCAGCCACTAAGCAGGAGCTGGAATTATAGGACCTTAAGGCATGGTGGACAGGAGCAGAGAGAGAAAGAGAAAGCTTGTTGTCAGTTTAAAGTGGCAGGAGAGAGGAGAGCAGGAAGTTGTAGAAGCTGACCTGGGAAAACACTGTCCCCAGCCTTAGGGACCCTTTCCCAGCAACCAAGTCCTGCCTCCAACATGGCTGTCTTGTCTACAACGTGAGATCTGAGGGACATTCTAAATCAAAAGTATAACAAATATTTACTTAGTTTTTTATGTGTTATTGACAATGTGTCAGCTCCAGACATGGCGGACTTTTAAGTTTAGTCTGTGCCTCAGTCAGCATTCTCACTGCTGTCATCCAAAACACCTGACGACCACAACTTAGAGGAAGAAATATTTATTTGCTCACACTTCTGGAGATTTCAGGGGTTCAGTCTGTGTCAGGCTGTGTTACATCAGCGGAGTTTAGGGCATGGAGACAGGAGGGAGAAACAGAGAGAGCAAGGGCCTCCTCTCACACCATGGAGGCCAGAATTAAGAGAGAGAGCAAGGGGAAAAGGGATCATATACAATATTCAAGGCCACACCCCCAGGGATCCCTTCTCAGCAACCAACATGGCTGCCTGGCTTCCATGAGACCTAGGGGACATTCTAAACCCAAACATTACAGTCTGAACTATTAACATTCTCTGTGTTACTCTCTGAAGTCTACTGCAGGGGTTCGATAACCATGGACCTTTGGCCAAATCTGTTCTTCTATCCATTTTGTCAATAATGTTTTATTGGAACACAGTCATTCCCATTCATTGACATAGTTTCTATGTCTGCATTTACATGACAATGTCAGCGTTAAGTAGTTGTGACTGAAGATATATAACTTACAAACCTAAACATATTTACTACCTAGCTGTTTACAAAATAGTTTATTAGCTTCTGGTCTAAAAGGGACAGTGAAAAATAAATAAATGGAAGATTGAAGCCCACATTTTTAGTTATAGAACAGGGCTTTTATAAAGATGGGTAACTGTTTGTTGAAAGAAGTTCTTAGAACAACAGTATAGGTAAGACCCTTTGGGTTGGTTTATGTTTGGGTTGTGGAATTCCAAGGAATGACAGAAGCCTGGCAGAGGATATTCACTATATTTCTCCTGGATGATAATTAAAAGGAAATTATAAATGGAAAAAGATATTGAAAAGGAACCAAGCCAACTCTGGAAGGAAACAAATGGTCCTTCTGCCTATAATTTCCTTATATTAGCTTCTGAGCTTCATGGAGTACAAAGAACTGGGTAACTGCCAGAAAGAGAATCATGAAACAATTATCAGACAAAATCCCATCTAATAATTCACCTTCTATCCTCTAAAGTACAAAGGGTTTAGTTTCAAGAATGGATGCAAATCTATTGCAATTTCCACAGTCCTGTTTAGGTGTTCATAGTGCTCAGAAAAGGTAAAAAATCAGATTACAAGAGCAAATGGGGGCGTATGTGAACAGCAGTAATAACAGATGTCTTGGAAAGATAAATGATGTTGTAGGGGAAAATTGACAAGAAACTAAAAGTGCAACCTCTTAGTTACTTATTTCTTCTGTGGGTATGCAATCTAATTATCGCTAGAATCTGGAACAGAAAATTCTTCATGTTATTTTTAATACCATTAATACACAGCATATTTAATATCAGCAGAGCAGTATTTGTGCGGCTAGTGAACTGCTCAAAAGTGGTATGCTAAAGGGAGACATTCCGCCTCTCAGAGTGGGCATTCTATACTTTGCTGCAAGACACATCCTGTTCGGGTCAGCACCATCCATTACCGTACGCCTTATAAGGTCTCAATTCTCTGACAATGTTTCTCATTTGCAAATAATGACAAAATTTAATTTGTCCTGATGCCAGAGTATTATGTGATCCTTACATGGGCCTGAATTAAAAAACACAAATGGAAACATTGCTATGGAAAATTCATGAAAAAGTTCATTATAAGAGAATCATGTTTGATGTGAGACTACAAGGCATCAATAAAAGTATATTAAAAAATAAGGGAATCATGTACATAATCTAGAACATGTTTGTGAATTTTTTGGTGGTTGTTAAAATAAGAACGTAAGAGTTAAAAAACGTAATCTCACCTAATGGGGAGGCTGAGAGAGGAGGATTGCAAGTTTGAGGCCAATCTGGGTAACATACCAAGACCCTGTCTAAAAATAAAAAACAAAAATGGCTGTGGATGTAGCTCAGTTGCAGAGCACCCCTGGGTTCAATCCCCAATACTGGGGTTGGGGGGATCACCTATTACCTAAGCTCTAAGATTATGTCCAAGGGTTCTGAAGAATACAATTGAAAATATTTGATGCATTTGATTGTAAAACACTGTATTTGTGGAGAATCCAGTGGAAACATTTGGGAAATTCTACATTCATAGAAGAGTTAAGTTCTGTCTGTTGTATCTCTTCCTGTGATAGAGAAGCCAACTGGAGAGATAGCCTGGCCCAACATTTGTCTTCTCAAGGTATAGGAAAAAACAAACAAAACAGTTCAATATCAAGTTGAACCATCAACTTCACACAACCCAAAACATTTTTAAGCTTAAAAAAATAAGAAATGGATAACTGTGCTTTCTTAGTCCTGAGGGGCCCAAAAGCTAAAGTGCCAAGCTATTGTAACAGGAGCTCTTTTGGTCCTCTCTGACGTGGCTGGAAATTGACAGTGCAGACCACTCTCAGGAGAGAGCCTGTTCTTAGAAAACCTTGAGACAATTTTGCAGTCTTGGTAAGAGAGGATGAAGTCAAGTCTCTTTCAGACTCTTCAGGGCTTTATCATGATTATATCTTTACAGGAAAGAGCATCTTTTCACAAAAGGCCTTCAGGTATTTTATCAGCCAGGATAAAGACAGGGCAGAGAGAGAGAGAGAGAGAATGTTAGAGTCAGCTTTTGTAAAAATAATTGCTGTATTAGTTTCCTGGGGCTGCTATAACAAAATACCCCCGTCTGGGTGGCTTCAACAACAGAAATTTTTCTCACAGTTCCAGAGGCTACACATCCAAGATCAAGGTGTCTGCAGGCTTGGTCTCTCCCACGGACTCTCCCTTAGGCTTATAGAGGGCCCTTTCTCTGTGGGTTCACAATCTTAGTGTCTCTTCCTCTTCTTATAAGGACTTCTGTCCTATTGGATTAGGGTCTTGCTCTCATGACCTTATTTAATCTTAATTACCTCTTTATTTTTATATATATACTTTTATTGGTGCATTATAGTCTCACATCATAATGTAGTTCATAGTGATAGGGACATACATGCACACAGCACTTGGTGGGCTTTCCCCTGGCTCCCTCCCCATTCCCCCTGTTCCCCACACAGGGTATTGAGATTGACATTGGTATTCTCATATATGTATATAATGTTCATGGAAGTAATTCCTTCATTGATCCTCCCTATCCCCCCTCCCCTTTCCCTAGACTCTCTCCCTGGCTCCACTGAAGTTTCTCCTCTATTATTTAAAGTCCCTCTGGTATCCCAATTACTCCCTATCCCTTTAAAGACCTTACTCCAAATATAATCCCTGGGGGTTAGAGCTTCAATATATAAATTTTGGGGGCAGGGATTAGAGACATAACTTAGTCCATGCAACTCATGATAATTATAGAACATTCTAACAAAACGTCAAAATAGTAAAAGAGAGTATATTTTTGGTAATAGGAATTGAACTGAGGGATACTCTGCCACTGAGCTATATCCCTAGCCCTCTTTATTTTTAATTGTAAGACAAGGTCTCACTAAGTTGACCAGGCTGCCCTTGAGCTTGTGATCCTCCTGCTTCAGCCTCCTCAGTAGTTAGGATAACCAGTATGTACCACCACACCCAGCTAAAAGAAAAATAAATTTGGAAAGAAATCATCTAGCTTTTTATCAGTCAGAAATAACAGCTTTAGGACTATCATTACATGCATCTCTCCAATCATTGGATGAATCACTAGCTTCCTAGAGAACAAGATGGATAGATTCCAATCTATGAAAATAGAATCATATATAATTTACTTTGTAATTAAATAAAATTTTAGTGGTGTGATATTTGACCTTACTTTAATTGATTCTGAAATTGGTGTATAAAATTGTTACTTTTCCTAAAGATTTTTAAATCACCCATATAATAAAATATGCTTTTTCATGTTTAAATGTTGTTCACTAATTGTAGTGAACATTACATTTACAATCCTTTAAGCTAGATTAGAGGAAATTAAACAAAAAGGAAAATCTGTGCATGTGTGTGTTGTCATTTAAAGCATTCAATAATTATAAAAGAAAGGATGGAAGATTGGGAAGTATTCCTAGTTGTTTACAAGTGTTATTTTTGCCTGTTTTAAAATAGCCTCTATATGTTGGTTTATTGTTTTGATTATTTTACATATGACAGTACTTAGCATAGAAGCACTAATTAGCTGTTCATAGTATATGTTCAATAAATATTTTTGAATTAGAATGTAAATCTTATTTAATTAGGGACACATATATTCTGGTTTTTTTCTTGAAAAATTACAGAAAGAATTCCCTATTTGGCATCTTATGTTGGAGTCTTATTGAGTAACTTCCACTCTTGTAGCTCTAGGCATTGGTCTAATGGAGTGGGACTTTATAAAGTTAAGTTCCATAGTCATCCATAAGTTAAATGATGTAATTCTATTATACTTAATGTAGCAGAAAAACTTAAATGCAATAAAGTACATTTAAAACTAAGATCAATGTTTCTTAACTCCACTACATATTATTTCCCGAAAGATTTCCCAGACTTCATGAAAAATAGATTATAAAATAATTAAAATTTGGGGGTCATTTTTGTACTTTTAAAATTATTTAATTTTAGACTAGTTTCTATAGATGACAATAAAATTAGGCTTTTATAATTTCTCCAGATTGCTCTTTTTGGCAATTTTTGTTATGCACATTTCTATGTGTTTGTGTGTGGTATTAAGAATTACATTTGTACCCCACTCTGTGATCATAACTCCCATTGTTAATCCATTTTTCTATGCAGTTAATAGTCACCAACAGTCTTTCTGTTTCATCTGCATTTCCAAGTTCACTAAAAAAAATTCTACTTACTGGGAACAAACCAATTTTTTTATGCCATAAAGAATTTGTATGTACGTATAGCTATAGTTCTTGCATGTTTTAGAATGCCTGTGACCTTTATTCTGGAGTGACAACTGGACTGAGCATTAGTATTCATGA
This sequence comes from Glis glis, assembly GCA_004027185.1. NCBI lineage: Eukaryota > Metazoa > Chordata > Mammalia > Rodentia > Gliridae > Glis > Glis glis. The sequence continues at coordinate 20,790 of PVJS01006150.1, read as the reverse complement.
ATTATATTTTTTTTCTTTTGGACTTGTATAGACTTTGCTCTTCTATTCTACCTTTGAATGCTGATATGGAAAAGTTTAAAGCCAGACTAGCATCTCCCCTTTTTGCTGTCTGAATGCCTGAAGAATTTCTCTTTTTCAATAAATTTTAAAAGCTTAACCAGGATATGTCTGAGTGTCAATCACTCTGAGTCTATTTTTTTTCTCCCCAAATATTTTTTTTCCAAGTGGTAGATCCAGTTCTCACTTCTCAAGGTGTTTCTTTGAATGCCTTTCTGTTTCACTTATGTTTCGTACCTTAACAGAAACACTCAGGAGCAGAATTTTCCTTATGTTGAATTAGTTTCTCCATCTTATAAAACAGTTTCTTTCCAGATTGGTTTAATCATTCTGCCATTTTCCTTTGTGATTATCTCAAGACTGCTCTTATGCCGATAACTCTGTCAATCACATTTATTGTGGTTCCTGTTATATTCAATAAATTTTTTGTCTTTTAGAATGTTTTCTCTTTTCAATTTATTGCCTCAATTCTGCAATCTCCATTTTTATTTCATCCCATGGTTTCGTAGTCTAGTTGTTTTTTGAAGTCATGTTCTTACTATTCTAAAGCATGAAACACTTGTGGAATAGTTACTTCTGTTGTTTGGTTTGTTTTTGCTTCCAGAATAGTTTCTTCATGCGTTTATTCATTCCAGGTTGGTAACCAACTTAAATGTTATAGAATGACACCCTGCACCTCCACTCTACAGAGGTTTCTGGGCTCAAGACCCATATCCTCTTGTCCTATATACAATTTCATCTGGATAGTCATGTGTGTCCTCAGTAACATACTTTATAATAAACCAGTAATCATGAGTAAAGTATTTCCCTGAATTCTGCAAGGAAACAAAGCAAATTCTCAGGCCAATAAAAGAAGTCTGAGTAACTCGGGACCCTCTACCTGCAACTGGTGTCTGAAGGGGGACCAGGGTTATGTATGGGTCTGAGCCCCTGATATATACGGGGTTTGTGCTAACTCCCAGTAGTTAGTGTCAGATTCAGGATTGAAATTAAATATTAGGACATCTTTTGGAGAATTGGTTGCTGATGGGAGAACAAGTTTCCTTTCTTTATGATACTGGGCTATGTCTCTTTATTGCTCAGTTTTTACCTCCCCTCACTTGGTTTCCTAAAAATAAATTTTTGGTTTATATTCATTTCATTCAGTAAATTTTGGGGGAGTAAGAATCTTTGATCGAACCTAAATCTGTCATAATTTCCTATAAGCCCTCATCTGTTAGGATTTAATTCCTCTGGTGCTACTGAGGTACATCTTTTTTGTTTGTTTGTTTGTTTGTTTTTTGCAGTACTGGGGATAGAACCCAGGGGCGTTCTACCTCCACGCTACGCCCCTAGCCCTATTTTTTATACTTTATTTTGAAACCGGGCCTCACGAAGTTGCAGAGGGCCTCACTAAGTAGAGAGAGAGAGAGAGAGAGCGAGCTGAGGCTGGCCGCGAACCCGGATCCTCCGGTCTCTTCCTCCCAAAGTACTGGGATTACAAGCGTGCGCCACCACGCCCGGCTGAGGTACATCTTCATCATCTCCATCCCACTTCCAGAGGCATTTCGTTTCACTGGGTGAAAACTAACCATGAAAATCACTTTTCTCTTTTTTTTTGTTGTTGGCATTTGTTGTTATGACCCTGAATACAGGCCTTGGAGATTCCAGCCTGATTCTATTTATGGTTCTAGTGACAAATATATTGGAAATTTAAGTCTAGGGGCATCAAAGGTCTCCAGGGCACTATATGCAAATGCTGCCCTTTTTTTGCAAATAGGAAGCAGATATGCAATTGCACAGAGTCAAATCTTGCACAAAGACAAATAGCTATGGAGGTAGTACCCAGGCTAGGTCTTATAAATGTTCCTCAGGCAATAAATATTAAACAATGATCGCATACTTTCTTCCTGCCTGTGCAGATTTAAAGGTGAGGAGTCATGCTGTGCCACACTGCAGAGACCCACAGACCCTAGCTGTACATTTCCCACATCCAGGGATCAGTCTCCCATTGATGATCAAGTACTAGAGCACTCAGACGTGTGGCGAGTTTTTCTCCACTTTTGTTGGTTAATGTATTTTCCTTCTCTCACTGTGGAATTATACTGGCTTAGAAACTGCCAAGTTTGTGTCTCTTAAAAAATTCAGCACATGCTTTCAGCCGTAAAAGCAGAAACCCAACTGCCCTGTGCATTTTAAGAGCCGATTGAAAATATCAAAAGAAATAGCTCTAAGTGTTCTGCTTTATTACAGAGGGACAAAGAAAGACAAGGAGGGGTATGTCCTTACAAGGTGGGAGGAAGTCAGAAAAGTATATTCCCTTATTCCTTCTGAGTTAAGAAAATCCACAATAGAATCAATGCCTCTACACCCTCTCCTTTATACTATCTCCACAAAATAATGACCCCAACCCAACTGCTTATGGGATTAAGGACCACAATAAATTTTCTTTCATCATATGGATTGTTTTATTAATGATAAATTAAATAACCTTGGACTGGTCCCTTTACAGTAGAGTAATCACTTTAAAAAATGACTATGTTGTAGACTTGAAAATGGCTGTCTAAAGAGAGTCATATCCAAATCCCTAGAACCTGTGGATATGTTACCTAATATGGCAAAATGAACTTTGCAGATGTGACTAAAATAAGGATCTTGAAATAGGGAGATTATTATGACTTATCCAGGTGGACCCACTCTAAGCACATGCAGGAAAGCAGACGAGTCAGAAAGAAGCAGAGATCAGAGAGAGATTCTAAGACGTTACAGTGCTGACTTTGAAAATAGAGGAGGGGGTCACCAGCAAGGGAATGCAGACAGCCTTAAGAAGCTATAAAAGATCAATAAATGTGTTCACCCTCTGGGGCCTCCAGAAGGAATGCAACTCAGCTAACTCATTTTAGAATTCTGACCTCCTGAAGTGTAAGATAATAAATTTGAGTTGTTTAAAGCTATTTATGCATAACTTTATGACTAAATAATTGCACACTGATTTCAGAGTAATAAAACACAGCTACTGCAGGAACACTGAAATAAATAGGTCCAGTACCACAAAATAAAATCCAGGATTGCTTAGAAGTTACAGAAAGCAGATCCTCACCTATTATCAATTATGAAAGAATTATTTCTGAAAGAATAAGGACCTCTTTTTCTCCCAGTGCCTCTATTATTTTTCAGGAGCTGGTAGAAGACAATCTTGAGAGACAGAAGAATTATTAATAACTCTTTCCTGCTGGGCTGTATTGAATGGACACGCTTCATCTTAAACCACTCCTGTTTCCACTTCTGCATGAGCAAGTGCCTACTGAGCTCTTAAAGCGTTTGACTGAAGCATGACCCCAACAGAATGCTTCTGTTTATGATCGTGTTTTTATTTCCCACTCCAAGGGGAAGACACTGTTTTCAAGTATAGTGCCGCCATCCACAAGCGAGAGAGAACGTCATTTTAGCATGCATACAGAAATAGAGGGTCTATGCTTCCTCAAAGAGACCTCTAGTGGCCCTTGTGAAGAATCCTAGGGAATTCCTTTACACGAGTAAGAGCTACCACTTTGGGACTGACCGCTGCCTCTGACACCAGCCTCTCCATCCAGGGAAGCTAGATGGCACTGCCCATCTTACTGGCCCATCATACTTCTCTTATTTTGTCACTTCCATCATTGGATTCCTCCAACGGCTGCTTCTTTTTCTCCTGCATCAAACTCTTCTGCCTGGCTTGACAGCTCCTTCATAAATGGGCCCCTTTTGGTAACCTTGTCATTCTTTTCTTTTCCCCCTCTAAAGTTAGGGTGGCATACAAGAAGACATCACTTGAGGCCAATCATTTACTGTGTGGTTAAGAAACAAAGAATGGTTGATTTTTAACTCCCATCCACTGCCAGTGGGTATCTGTTGTTGTTGTTATAAAGAGGAGACAGTGACCAGTAACAACTGGTACTTCTCTAGGGGGACCGTCCGCTCACTTCAGGTCTCTCTCCCCAGAGTCCATTCTTCTTTTCCCTGTGACTATGGTTTTTCATTCTTCTGGGTCATAGAGCTTGTGATTTGGGAGCTTCCAGATACTCCTGCATCTGTACGTTTCTAAATTCTATGCATCCTTCAGAGCCTGTCTCAGTCCTTCCCAAGTCATTCCCTGTCTCCTCTAACTGTGGAGAGAACTATTATTCTATAATTCCACCATACATCTCATTTTATGGGAACAGATGGTTTCCTTTTGGGAACTCCTCCTTTCTCCACCTTCTGTATCCTATCACTCCTTTATCAATGGGTGCGAGTAAGAATCCATCTCCATGACCACAGTGAATGTGATCAATGGCACCTGATTCAGCTGGAGCCCTATGGTACCCCCACCAAGTCCTTCTCACAGTGTAGACCAATCTCTTCTCTAAAAATTGGGAATTGAAACTTCTGTAATGAGCCCTTTTCTTCCTGACCACTAGCTGTGGATGAGCACCTTCGAGTTGCCAGAGACTATCTGCAGAAGGTCAAACTGTTTTGTCTAGAAAGTCAATCCACAGCAGAGAAGAATACAAAGAGGAGCAGAGAGAAGTGGAGACAAGATAGATAATATAGAGAGCCCTTTCTGATGCCAACTTTACTCCTTTCCTTCTTGTGGTTTAATAAATAAATTCTTCTCCTTAACGCTAGTCAGGGTTGAGTGTCTATCACGTACAAGCAAGAGTCCTGGCATCCTCAGTCCCTCCCCACAGACCTCATAGATATTTATATTGCCTGCACCATGAGTTGGCACTGAACTTTGTACTATTCTATTACACATGAATGACTTCCTTCTTGTAAAAGTTTTGTTCTCTAATTGGATTGTGTGACTTGAGGACACAGAGCCCAACTTGCACTCAAGAAAATGTTTAACATCAATGTGGAAGAAACCTCAGAAAATACTCGGAGGTTGATTAATGGATGAACTTCCTGAGCAGACAAGTTGTATATTTAGCATATATTATCAGATATTATCGGTTCAGCTGGATACATGTAAAAAGAACACAAGAGTCAGTAGATTAAAGTCTTGTCTCCTTCTTTGTCTCTATGGTATTGTTTAAATTACTTCACCTTTCTGACCTCTAGTTTCCTCTGTATATTTCAGGTGGGGAATAATAATGTCTTTTTAATAAAAACAAATTGAGTTGCAAGGTACAAAAATTCAATTTAATTTGCAGTAAGCAGAAAAGTACTAAAGTCTTATTGAACTAAGGAACAGCAGAGTCGATTTTCAGATACAGTGAGTATGAGTAAGCAAATAACATCAATTTCTCCATCTTTTGTCACTAACTTTCTCACTGTGATACTTATTTTTAGATAGGCACCTCCTCACCAGCAATGACTAGACATCTACAGTCACTAGATACTCTAGGCTTCTATCAACCTAGCCCACAAGCAAAGGGGAAATAAATTTCTTCTCTCCCAGTAACTCTGATATAAATCTTGTTAGGTCAGTTTGACCCACATATTCTAACTTGATGTAGTCATTGTGGCTAGAAGAGTAGATTGTTCTGATTGGCCAAGGCTGAATCTTGACCCCTCTTGAGTCAGTGGATGGGGTCCACATATATAATGAATGGGATACTAGACTAGGCTGAATAGTGGTTCCTCAAAATGTCCATATTCTCATCTCTGGGACCCATGAATGTTGTCACATAAGGAAAAAGTGACCTTGCAGATGTGATTAAATTAAATATCTTGAGCAGTAAAAATTCTATTGTGTTATCTGAGCAGATCCAATATTATCACAAGGTTGCTTCCAAGAGAGAGGCGAGGATCAGGGAGAAGACAGCAATAGGATTGTAGACACAGGGATTGCAGTGATGTGCTTTGTAGGGGAGGAAAAATCCTTTCCTATGCCCTCTTAGGTTCTATATCTAGAGACCCATAAATTAGACTGACAACAGACAGATCAATAAGAGAAAAGTCATACATTTTTAAAAAATATGTTTTACATACATGGGAGTTTCACAGAAAAGAAGTGAAAATCTCAAAGAAGCCATTATACTCAGTGGCTTATATACCATTTTAACAAAGGGTGATACATTGTGAAGAAGGTGTCTAGGCATAGGAAAGGGGCCTAGGCTTTTAGTTCTTTCTAATCCAGGTTTACTAGATAACTGAAGGAAGGCAAGATGAAGATAATTAGATAATGTTACATGGACAACCAGAGTCGGAGAAGGACCAATATGAAAGGTTTTCTGCTTTTCAGACCAGAGTGTTGGAGGATCACACAACTTTCTCCATGTCCTGGCTATGAGAAGGAAAATACAGCAAAATTAAGTTGATGCAGAGAAGGGAATCTCCTGCTCTGAGCATGAGGTCTATGGGTTTTCTTTCCCAACCAATAGATAGAGCATCCCTTGAGTATGATACAAAACTTGTGACCCTGGCATTTCTGAGGGAGAAATTTGAACTCAGTGTATCCTTCATCTCCAAACTCTCATGCCATTATTTTTTTTCTGACTAAACAATAGTAAGTCTTTAAAAGTATTTGTAGTGATTTTTAGAATTTTCACTTTAGGGACCATCTTTTCTTTGACCTGCTTGGTCTTCCTCATTGGAGGACATATGGAAAAGACCACTAGCTCTTGTTAAGAGTGATGGTAACGTGTGGGTCATGTTTTGCCTTCAGTGTGGAGAAGGGTAAGGTGTAAGGTGTTTGTTTGCTCTGTTGCATGCAGACTTTTGTTTACTGAGGAATTTATGAAATTCAGGCATTCCTTTAGAAGCATATTTGGTGTTATTATTTGTACAGGGACTGGTGGAGCAAGAGGATGGGAGTTTGGGGACAGTTAAGGAAAATGTGGAATTATCTACTTAGGCTAGACATATCCCCCTTGAACTTCAGAAAGCCAAGACATAAATATGAAATAACTTATTACCTTCAAGAAAATCCCAGCTTCTTTCTTCCTCTGAAATTCCACTCTGCCTGCATAATCATCTCCAGAATCACCTCTATAACCTTTGTGAAGCATTCCACATCTCAGCCAGATAATTTCCAGAATTCCAAGTGTCAACATTTTCCTGGTTTTTAGTTGCCTCTGGGAGCCAGAACCCACAGTTCTCAGAGATCTCCACCTGATGGAAGAATTGGCATAAGTTACTTTATACAACAGTGGAAAACACAGCCTTCTGTTGATGTACCCTGGAAAAATTCTTCCAAGTATCTATGACAAATCAAATGTGTGTTTTGAAAGTTTAAATACTAGGACATCTTTCCCATTGCAGCGTCAAAGGCTGTGAGGTTTTCCCAGGCCATTTCTTATCGAATTCATCTTAGTCTGACTTGATTATAATGAGCATACAAATGCACAATGATATTAATAGCACCACTGAAAGAAATCCCTGCTTCTGAGCACACACGTGCCTTCCTACCCTTGCCCGTAACAACAGATACTGTGATCGCTGTCAGCAACAATGCCTTCTCACACAAAGAACAACCACTGTAAGCATTTATCTCTGTCACCTTGTTATGCATTTCAATTCCTCCATTAGTGCTTTATGTATGTCAGATTAATTATAAAGATCTCTTTCTATTTCTGCCCCAGATCTAGGATTGATGTCTGAATCCTCAGATAATTCTGTCTCCCTAATTGTGACCTTCCCTGCTAGAGGTTACTGGATGACTCCCAAGTCTAGCTGGGAATTACTATGGCTAGAGTAAAAAACTGGGAACTCTTTCAAATCTTGCCCTCACTCAGTACTCTGGCAACAGGCATATGCTCACAAACCTAGGTGGACTCGGAGTGAGATGCTTGCTTTTCTCTAAAGCAATGTTTCTTATCCCTGGTATAATGTCGTAATCATCTTGGGATCTAAGAAGAAACCAAGGAACAACAATAACCATAAGAACTAAAAAATCCAGTCTAGGTGCCATAGGGGGCTGAGTCCTTGACTGAAAAACACTATTCTCAAGTTTTAAATAGTCACAATGCAATGAACTCACTGCATTTCCAAATACTACATCGCCAACTGAGACTAATAGGCAGAGAAATCTGCAGAATTCCAGCATGACACATTAAAGTAGTGAGTCACTACTTAGGGCAATTTTGTCTCAGATAATTTTTAATACTGAAGACATTTTGGTTGCCACTCCAGGGGAAGGCAATGCTACTGGCATCTAGTGAGTAAAGGCTGGAGATGCTAAACATCCTACAATGCACAGGACAGTCTCCAGCCACAAAGAACTATCTAGTGTCAATTGACAATAATCTTGAAGTTGAGAAATTCTGCCTGAGGAAAGGTGACTGTCTTTGCCGGTACTCTTATCTATAATATCTATTGAACTGAAATTCAAAACTCCCCAAAAGGTATAAAAATAAAGAAGACTCAGTACAGATTATTTTTAGGGTGATTAATAATGGACAGTGCTGAATTCTTTAAATCATCTTCATATTCTCCTTCACTCTAAGAGGATGTTCTTAACTTAAGTGGAAATGACCTGGATTTCTCTAAATCTGTTCTTTCGTTGGCTGACAAGGAGACTGGTTACTTCTCCAAACACCTGCCAACAACATCTGAGGGTTTTCAGATTCCCAGTGGATTCCAGATTTTAAAATTTACATCTTCCAACAGGTTTTCACATCATCCTTCCCGACAACCTTCTCCCAGATAAATAATATTTCCTCACGAGAAAGTAGAAAGGGAAATATACCAAAGGAACAAGAGATAGTCATCAACTCATATATGTAAATCACCTGATTTTAGTGTCAAAGAGACTCATTATTAAGCTGTTGTTCAGAGAAATTGACATTGTCCAAAGTTTCACAGATAATGGCAGAGTTAGGGCTGATACTCAGGTCTCTTGATTATTTATCCATTCCCTTTTCTACTCGGCCACATATTTTTCAAATGTGAGTAATATAGGTAAAGATCCAATACAGTAATATCAAATTTAGCCATTTAAAAATTAATAACTCTTTTGGATTTTTTTCCTAAATGAGGCTAAGAATGTCATCTGTGTAGCCAAGGAATAGTTACACTTGATTTTTGTGGAGATAGACACATTAGATTCTACAGCGGGATGTAGCCGCTGTTATATTTTCCAAAGATGCCTGCCACAAATATCCCATCCTACATGCTCTTTCTATAGTGTCATGGTGACACTCTCAAAGAGTGATGAGGTCTCTTTCCTCTCTCTTTGAGCCTGGGAAAATCTTGTCAACTTCTTTGCCCAACAGAGTAGAGTGTAAATGAGTGTGTGTGACTTCCAAGATTAATTCATAAAATTGCCCTGCAATTCTGCCTTTTTACTCTAGGGTGGTTGTCACTCTTGGAACCCAAGCATCATGTTGTGAAAAAACTCAAGTAACTAAGTAGAGGGACCACGTACAGGCAGCACAGTCAAAAGCCCCAGCTGCTATCTTAATTGACAGCCACCATGAGCTGTCAGACATGTGAGTGAGGGAGCCTTCAGACAATTCCAGCCCCCAGCCACATGTCACTTCCAGCATTCCAGCTTTTTAGCGAATGTCATATAGAGCTTATACACGGTCTCTATTGAGTCCTTCCAAAATTGCAGATTTCTGAGCAAGGTAAACGATATTAGTGTTTTCAAACACTAAGCTCAATGTTCTTTGTTACTTAGCGGTAGATGACTGTATTGGTCAGGGTTCACTAGATTAACAGAATTCACAGAATGAGTATATGAAAAAGGGATTTATTAGATCAGCTCACAATGTAGTCCTGAGTTTCGACTGCATGTGAAGAATCAGAGGAATCAGTAGTTGGTCGGGCGGTCTAAGAGCTGGAGCCTTAGGATTGAAGCAACCACCAATTCAGTCCAGTCCAAGATGTGAAGATCAGGAAGCTCTTCGGAGAAACGATGGTGAAGTTTCAGTTCGAAGGCTGGAGGCCGACGATCTCAGATGAGAGCAGAAGATCAAGAAGTTCTTCAAGGAAAAGGCAAAGTTGGAAACCAACGATCTCAGACGAGAGCAGATGCGTTTTCTTCAGGAAGAGTCGCGGCTCCCTCTACACGGCTTTCTCCTTCTTTTATCTAAGTCCTGCACCTATCAGAACCCTGCTACCCACATTTAGGGCAGGACTTCCAGTTCAATCTGCTGTTACACAACCAAAGTCACATGATCTTAGGTGGGTCAAGTTGACAAACCAGACCAACTATCACAATGACTAAGACACCTTGCACCAAGTTTTTGATTCATACAACTAACCTGTCTTCTTGTGATCTTGCTTGGTTCACCATAGAGTTTTAATGATTATCTATTCATTAATTGAATCTATTCCATGTTCACCAGTAAGTTCCAGATTTTGTTTGGTAAATATTAAAAATTCTGTAATGAGCTAGGCGCAGTGGTGTGTGCCTGTAATCCTAGTACTTGGGAGGCTGAGACAGGAGGATCCAGGTTCAAAGATAGCCTCAGTAACTTGGTGAAACTTTCTCTTAAAATAAAAAATAAAAAGGGCTGGGGGTATATCTCAGAGGTAGAATGCCTGTGCACTCAATCCCTAGTCCCCCCCAACACACACACACACACACACACACACACACACACCACCACCACCACCACCAACAACAACAACCCTGTAATGATCATCAACTAATAAAATGACATTCTATGTCCTACACCAGTCTTTGTGAGCATGGTAAATAGAGGCTGCTCCTCAAAGCTAAATCTAACATCTATTGCTGAACCTATTGGACTTCTAAGTCTAAAAGGCCAGTAACCAAAGTGTGGTAAATTCATCACCATAAAGGAATCTATGCTTTCAGTACTTGACAGAAAAATAGTCTTTCTTCAGATGCACAAACTTTATAGAATATCTTAAATCTCAACTTCAGCTATATCTTTTTCTTTACATCTGAGTATTTCAGATGTGATGAATCACCAAGTATGAATGACAAAATGAAAAACTAAGTAATTTTGACATGCCCTTAAAGACTGTCCTTGGCTGTAGAGTTGCAGACACTGTTTTCCAGACCCTCGTTCTGTCTGTGAATCAGCCAAATCTCTTCATAATCAGACATGTGTTTTTGTGAGAAGAAGCACCATTCTTTACATTGGCTTTTCTCCACAGCAGCAGAGTATGAGCCATGTAAACTCACGAAAGAACTCCCAGCCAAGTGTTTTCGATTTATGAAGTCTTAGATGTGGTCCACAATGAGTTAATTACCCTGGGGAGCAAAATACTATCTTCTAGATCAAAGCCGTGTTTAAGATTTATTTGTGTTAGCGAAATAACTCACAATAATGTAAGATAATTTCTTCTAAGGCTACGTCTCTCTGAGTTGAAAAATAATCCCTTTTCTTGGAAGCCAGGGATATAAATCGGGGTCAGTTTTCTTGGGAAATAAAGTTTCTAAAAGCAAGAATTATTGTGAAATAGAAGCAGACTGAAGAATAGAAAGGTAGGAGAAAAAAATGTGAGGTGACTAGTCCATCCAGGGCCAAAAACTTAAATAAAGATGGCTTGCTATTGATACAAGGGTAGAAAAACAGACCAAAGAAAAAGAGACTCCTCAAATAGACTAACCTATGTAAGTAAACTTAATATAGACAGAACTGGTACTATGGATCAAGGGGAAAGGATAAAATGTTAATTAAATATGTAGAGACAATAGTTATCCCAAACAAAGAAACTAGGTTCGTATATCATACAGTTAATTCATTAATACTCAAAAATCAATTCCAAATGGTTCAACTGCTTAAAAGGGAAAAGCAAACTTCAAGAACAACACAAAAAATAGGTAAAAAAGTTTGTGACCTCGAGCCAGAGGAGGATTTCTTTAAAAGGATGAAGAAAACACGAAGTCACAAGCAAAAGATGGATGATTTAGCTGCATCAAAATTAAGATGCCTTAGTGGGGCATGGTGGCACACACCTGTAATCCCAGTACTTGGGAGGCCGAGACTGGAGGATTGCAGATTCCAGACCAGCCTCAACAACTTAAGGAGGCTGTCAGCAACCTAATGAGAGCCTGTTTCAAAACAAAACAAACAAAAAATAAATAAAACGGGTTGGGGGTGAAGCTCAGAGGTAAAAATGACCCTGGGTTTAATCCCCAGTACCAAGAATAGAAATTAAGATGCCTTAAACAAAACATAAGCCACTAAGTAGGAGAACATATTTGCACGGAATATGATTGACAGAATTTTATTATTGCAAATATACACATAATCCCTAAAATCAATAAGAAAAAAAAACAATAGAAAATGGGCAAAAGTTAGGAAACAACATTTCAAATAAAAAGTAGCACAAATGACCAACAAAAATAAGAAGGTGCTTGACTTGTTAGTAATTGGAGGGGCTGCAGTATAGCTCAGTGGTGAAGTGCACGCATAGCGCACTCAAGACCCTGGGTTCAATCTTCAGCACCCACAAGTAAATAAAAGTATCAGAAATGACAAAACTCAAAATTAAAACAAAAATAGTATATTGAATTAAATGATTATATTGGTGAGAATAAAGTTTGACTTTAACAAATATTGACAATCTGGTGACTGAACGGGAAATATCATGTATGTCATGACGATGGGAATATAAATGAGGGAACCACGTTGGAAAGCAATCTTACATAATAAAATGAATTCGAGCATAGCAAATCCTATAACACCAGCAATCTCCCCTCTAAAGATATGTTTGACATATTTAATCAAGAAACCTACAAATAGGCATAAATGCATTATTTGTAACAAACCATGGAGCCAAACTAAATCTCTATGAGCTTTAGTATAAATACTTTGTAGTTTATTCTCACGGTGGAATATTATAGAGTAGTGGAAATAAAGGAGCTATAGCTAGGCGTATCAGTACGAATGTACAGTTACACCTAATCAGCACAGAATCCTGTGTGGAAGCAGTCATGGAAAAATATAGTCACTGTGATTTAGTGCTTCAAAAATGGATTTGAAAACATGTAAGTCTAGAGACGTGGAAAATTAAAGTGAGCTATCTCTTGCAAGTACTTATATAAATAGAAAATGATGAAGGAAAACATAAGAATGGCATTCCTGCTACTAATTATCTCTAAAAGGAGGTGGTCCAAGGAAATAGGTCCAGGTTTCAGATATGTTTCGATAAGCTGGGTGATTGGTTCACAGTACTCTTTAAATCACACAGATATGGTCTATGTACTCTTATCTAACGAATATATTTCAAGATACCAAAAAAAAAACACAAGAAGTAGATATCATGCTATCTAATGTCAAGTTTCACATCCGAACTGTCTGATATCATTTTGTCAACTAGGAAACTGGAACTGGGTTGATTAAGTTTCATTTCTGAGTAGCATTTGGAATCAACTGCTCTGTATTAACACAAGAGGAGCTTATTTCCTGTTGCCCGAACTCTAAATAGATAAGCAAAGGCTATCTTAAGAGGAAAACAATACCCATGGCTTGGAATATTTATTTTATAAGGTGTTCCCTTGCTAGCACAACCCTGTCCTGAACATTTCCCCAAGGATGAGGCCACCATGGAATGCACAGGTCTCCTCATCAATCTCACCCTTTCACCTGGGTGGGCTCCATGAACTCTTGGTTTCTCATGGCTGCCCTTTGACTTATTGTTTAGTTATTATCGCTACCCTTAATTTCTCTCCTTCATTACATGGAATCACAATTGAAAGATAGTCTCAAAATTAATTTTCAATTAATAAAGACCTTTTGAAGTAAGACCCATGATCCTGCTCTAAACACACTCAGGGATCAAGATATATATCAATTCTTTGCCCTTGGGGATCCCATTTCATGAGACTACAGAAAATGATCAAAATTAATCAGAAAGTACTGAACTAAGGCCGGGCGTGGTGGCGCATGCTTGTAATCCCAGTACTTTGGGAGGTGGAGACTGGAGGATCCGGGTTCGCGGCCAGCCTCATCTCTCTCTCTCTCTCTCTCTCTCTCTCTCCCTGTCTCTCTCTCTCTCTCTCTCTCTCTCTCTCTCTCTCTCTACTTAGTGAGGCCCTCCTCAACTTCGTGAGACCCGGTTTCAAAATAAAGTATAAAAAATAGGGCCAGGGGTGTAGCGCGGAGGTAGAACGCCCCTGGGTTCAATCCCCGGTACTGCAAAAAAAAAAAGAAAGTGCTGAACTATAAAAAAATTAAACAACTTTATTGGTGAATATTGATACATGATGAATTGAACATGTATTGTGTAAAATTTGATGCATTTGACATAGGTAGACACCCGTGGAACCAACCACAAACAAGGGAAGAAATTTTATCACCCCTAAAAGCTTCCCCATGCCTCTTTGTAAACCATCCCTCTCTTTACTTCTCACTGTGCAGCCACAGATCTGCTTAATTTCCATTTGGGGAATTTATATATATTAGCCTGCATATTTTAGGATTTCATATAAATGGAATCACACAGTATTTGTTTATGGGGGATGGACTCTGACTTCTTTCAGTGCATGTGATGGTTTTGGAATTCAACTGTATTGTCGTATGCATCAGTAACTTCTTCCTTTTCTATTGCTGAGTAGTATTCCACTGTATGGACATACCATATTTCCTTATCCATTCTAAAAATGAAATAATATTCATCCAAATTCCCCAGACTTCATATTTTCAGAATGGATGGGGGTCACATTGGCAGTAATTACCTGGATATGTCTGGCTTTTACCTTCACCTGTTCACACAGTGAGTAGCAAACTCTTTGCTAGTGCCCTCTATCCATTTCTGGGTATCCTCAGAGGGTGTCTTCCATGAGCCCAAGAACATTTGCATTTCTATTCTGTGTCTCTGACAACTCTATCCAACATTCACAGCATTCACAGGGCAGCTCCCCAGCCCAACTGAAGCCCCAGAGAGCCAAAGACACCCACGTTCAATGAAATTCCACTTGAACTGGGAAAGCAGTATACTCTGCTTAAGAGACTCTAAGCTAAGCTTCCAGAGCTTTTCACAAACAACTTTTTCAGTTGTTTTTTGCCCACCCTCTTTATATGGTAGGTATTAAATCTGAGGCCGTATATTTAGATTTGTGAGAAATATAAATTTACTATGTGGCATTACTACTCTACAGCTGAAATTAATTTCTAATTGAGTGCACACTTCGCTGAGTGACAGAAACTTAAGTTTCATCAGTTCACTGTATTCACAACTCAATGCCTTGTTCCACTCTACCCCACGCTCCTTTTAGACTTAGGTTTGCCTCTAATGTCCATGTGTGTACGGCATTAACAGTGGTGGGAAGGGTCTCCAGCTATCAGCTCCTGCAGCTCACTCCAAGTCCTCTTTGCAACACTCTCTGGACCCCTGGGTCTTTATCTGTCACCTCCAGGTCTTGTGCCATGGGAAAACATCATTGTTCTCTCTCTTCTCTGACAATGGCTGTGTTCATAGGTCTGTCCCAGACCTCTTTGAGATAAGTACAGCAGACATTTCTTCTCCTCCACTTCCATGTTCCATGGGAATTTGAGTGGGTCTCTTGGTTAACGCTGCTTTCTAGACATTCCTGTTATCTGAAAGTATTATTGCTTTCAAATCCCTCTGTTACCTGAAAGTATTATTTTCTCCTGGAATTGAGTCTGAAGAGTAATTCATAGGGACTCAGGGATTCATCACAGAGCTTTAGAATTATTCTTCTCCTCTGATTACAAAGCCCTCATTACTATATTACACTTGCCAGGCAAAACTTGTTTTTCCCTTATAATCAATTCTTTAAAAAATGCTCCTTGGTTTCCCCATGCAAATGAATTTCTAGTACATAGTTCTTCCCAATTCGTCAGATACACTTAGATATACCCAATTCCAAGTTGAATTCCTCATAATATCACTAGACATCCTGTTAAAGAAAACTAAGTAGCTGGCCATGATGGTGCATACCTGTAATCCCAGTACTTGGGAGGCTGAGACAGCAAGATTGCAGATTTGAGGCCAGACTCAGCAATTTAGCAAGATCCTCAGCATCTGAGCAAGACTCTATTTCAAAATTGAAAATAAAATAGGGCTGGGGGTATAGCTTGGAGGTAGAAAGCTGCTGGGTTCAATCCCCAGTACAACAACAACAACAATAATCATCATCATCATCATAATAATAAAAGGGGAAGAAGACTAAGTTTATTGGGACCGACTGCAGCTGGAGAGTAGATCACCTGACACAGCTTTAGAAGCAACTCAGAAGGGAGGTCAGATGTGGACTATTTACAGCAATTTGAGGTCTGGCCTTGGCAGTATCACCTGGGTCTTTCAAGGTGCAAAACCGACTAGAACTGGCAGAAATCATTCTATCATAGGTCATAGGCCAGGCAAGGTCTTGAAGCACATGTTGATAGGCGCATTCTGTTTGCAAAGCAAGCTGTTTGCACAGTGAGAGGACTATCATCTCTGATAAATTGATGTGCAGGAATTCCCAAAAGTCAACAGCAAAGTTATTTACTGGTTCAGAATCTTGTCTTTCCTGGGAAAAATTTTCCTGGAAGATACCACTAAGCCATGTCGACCTAGGTGTTAAAAAAATCTTACGCAAGTCATATTCACATAGAAGATCTCCAATCTTACTTTCTCAGGCCAAAACTTGGATTCACGTAAGACAACTTTGCACGTTATACAGCACCCTGAACATCTCAGAAACTCCAGGAAATATCTCTGGTAATGGAGTATCAGAAAATGATTTTCAGAGGGGCTGATATCTTAAAGTGATTCTTGAAAACGGAAAAGGATGTGAAAATACAGACAGCAGCAGGAAGACCATTAGAAAGTATAAATATGAATGCCCACACAAGTGGTGACACTCGTGAGAAAGACTGAGGACAAAAAGTTCTATATTTGAGAAAATTAATTTGTCTGTTTGCATGAATAAAGTCAAGTTATCATGGTCCTGGCATGCATAATCGAAGAGTCACTATATCTCGATCTACATATTGATAAATAAGGCTTCCCAAGAACCTTTAAGTTCACTGAATCCCATGACCTGTATACTACATTCCAGAAATCACAATGAAAGGGTGTTATGTTTCAGGGATGGTGGGAAGTGGGGGAGGATTGAAGTGGTACAGCTAAGAAAAGCGGTAAATAAATCATGTGACACAGTGTCTTGCACATAGCAGACATTTAGTAAATAGGAGTTGGTATTATCATTACTGAACCGCATCAAGCATTAAGAAGAGATTTGGTGGCATTATAATCAGGAACGCAGATATGGATGGCTGAATCCTTAGACATAAAGAAAAACTGTGAAAGGAGACTTGTAATTTAATTCAGAGCTGCATATGCATTTCATGGACCAAATAGAAGGCTCTAGGTTTAAAAGTACATTTGAGACATTAAGAATCGGCCACTCTCTGAAAAGAAAAAAAATGGATAAGCAGAGAGAAGAATTAAGTACATTTGTGCGTGCACGCGCTCGCACGCGCACACACACACACACACACAGTGTCATAGAAGAGAATTTGAGTTTGCAAGACTCTGGGGGAATCTTCTCTGACATTTTGACACCACCCCCACACACCTCAAGAGGAAGAAGTCGGGCAATAGCAGCAGGCGCGTGACCCCGGGTTTGTGGTGTGAGCTTTATTGTTTTGTTTCGTCCTAGAGCGCGGTGATCACTGGCGATTGTGTCTGATCAACGTTCAGAAGTGATGACTTGCCAGACTAATGTACTGACGGATTTCTTGGCCCTTATGTTCTCTTATTTTTTTCCTCTGTGTAAATTCACCTGGATTGAAGATACAGACTTGGAACTATATGATAATATTTTCCCACAGACCCACAGATTCCTGATCCCACCCTGTGAATCAATCTCCTCTCCATGGATTTCCACAGGAGCTTTATCTTCCGTGAAAAATGCAAGAAAGGGAACCAAACTTGCTTTATTAATAGGGGGGTAATAATCTAATAACCCAGGTGGAAAACTTTCCATGAAAAGCTGAAGTTGGCAGGCTGGGGATGCAGCTCAGTGGTAGAGTGCTTGCCTAACATGCGTGAGGCCCTGGGTCTGATCCCCGGCACCACAAACAAAACAAGACCAACAACAACAGAAACAAAAAACTGAGTCAACACACGCTGCTTAGGATAAAGGGCTCCTAGATTTTTTTCTAAACCTTCATCTTGGGATTTATAACTATTTGGATGATCTTAAAGAGAAAGGGAATTAAATAAATGGGGAAAACAATATAGCTATGTCTACTCTAAATAGCTGGCTTAAAATTCCCCCATCCAACCATAACCACCAGACAGGCATAAAAGGGGACTTGCACGTCATTTTCAGGACCTATTCAAATCCGTTTTACTTTCCCACTAGAAATTAGGGCCCCTTAACATGCCAAGCTGTGAACAATTACACCAGTAATTTTTCTCCTGTTGCAAGTAGGAAAAAAATGAGCAGCACGGACAGAGAAGGGGTTAACATTTCTCCTTACCAGAGTTTCAAGGATCTGCTTCATAAAGGAAGAAGGAGGTCTCTGAGAGACGCGGGCATCTAGAAGCATCCGGCATCACCCTGCAGATGTCAGTCTCACCTGCGCCCTCTTTACCCACCAGCCGTTCCCATCGCCCCCATAGCTCAGCTGGGCCAGGGCAGTGGGGTAGGTTGCAGAAAACCCAAAGAAAGTGCCTGAGACACGGGGCGGGGAGTATATGATTTATCAGGGAAAGCTTTCAAGAGATCAGTGATACTTGGCCACAGGCTGAGCAGATAGCACCTCCGTCCTTCAAGGTGCTTCACCAAGCAGCGCCTCTCCTCCCTCATGTTTTGCCCAGGGGCAGCCGGCTGGACAAATGACCCATGTTCTTTCTGTAAGCACCCTCAGTTCTGCGCCTGTCTTACTCAGAGAGGGGTTGTAAGTAAGGCAGTGACGTCATCAGCATCAGCAGGCTCAGTTTGCTTGGATAACCAGCATCCCAAGGTGCACACGCAAGAAAGTAGGTTTCTACAGATAACACTACCCTGCCCTGGTTCCCGGTGTGCATGAGAGAACGCCGGTGGCCTTCAAGATTACGAATATCTCCAGCCGGGCGTGGTGGCGCACGCTTGTAATCCCAGTACTTGGGAGTCTGAGACCGGAGGATCCGGGTTCGTGGCCAGCCTCAGCTACTTAGTGAGGCCCTCCGCAACTTTGTGAGACCCTGTTTCAAAATAAAGAATAAAAACTAGGACTGGGGGTGTAGCTCAGAGGTAGAATGCCCCTGGGCTCAATCCCCAGTACAAAAAAAAATAACTTTCTGGTGCAGAGTTGCTCTCATGTTCCCTTGACTTGGCTGGGTTTTGGGGAACAGGAAGGGGACATTCAGGGACATGGTATTTTACTGCTCTCCTTTTCTTTAGGACAATATAGCTACTGATGACATTACACCAGCGGGTCAACCAGCTGAGGCCTAAGCAGAGGGGCATGGCTAGTGATAGAGTTTAGCCTCCGTAGGAGCCACTAGCTCTGTCATTTTCTGTGTATACATAAGTGCTTAACTAGCACTAGTGACATTAAATGCATCACTGGTAGGCTCCACGTATTTTTCATTCTTTGGGGACCACTGTATTGGGGATCATGTGTACCTGTCCTCATCTGCAGACACTTCCCACCTGGGCCATCCTCTCACATGGTAGAAATTGTGGCACTTAGCTGGGTGTGGTGGCACGCGCTTGTAATCCCAGTACTTGGGAGGCTGAGACCAGAAGATCTGGGTTCGCAGCCAGCCTCAGTTACCTAGTAAGGCCCTCTGCAATGTAGTAAGACACTGTTTCAACATAAAGAATAAAAAATAGGGCTGGGAGTGTGGCTCGGAGATAGAATGCCCCTGGGTTCAATCCCCAGGACCACAAAAACAAAAAAAAAGAAATTGTGGCACTTTCTAACAATACCCTTTCTCCCTTGCCACCTTGCACTTAAGTGGCCAGAGAGTTAAACTGTCACCTTCCTTCGCAGCCTACCTGGCTGCAGGGATAGCCACGAAGCTCAGTGATGACCAGTAAGAGGTAAGTATAAGTCCACTGTCATGTTTCTGGAAAGCTTTCGCTCCACTAATAGAAAGGTAGTTCGGCCCTCTTCTCTTCCTCCCGACTCAAATGCAGACGCTCGTCTACTGTTGGGCAGCCACTTTATGCCTAAGGTGAGACTGAGACAGTCACAAATGTCAGCGCCGACACCTTCCAGCCCCTGAGCCAATACTGACAGCTCCCCACATCTCACTGCGCTGCCACAGGAGACAAATAAAACCCTCGAAGCCAAAGGTAATAGCAGTGTGTGATTCCAGGTAGCCATTCACGTTCCTGACTGTTGCAGAATGCATCTGGGAAGGAAACCGGGAGGAATCATGAAACCAAATCGCCCGAATGGAAATTCACATCTGAGTTGAAAAATAATCACCGTTTTTCTTTTTGGCAATATAAACATTTACAATCTGCATCTGTGTGATACTCGCCCCAGGTGCATAAGACAGGGAAGATAAAAAGTGAGGCTGTTCCGGCTTTTCGCTGCCGAGTTCAGGAACGAATATAGAGAAATGATTCTCCATAGAGAAGCAAAGCCTGCAATTCAAGTTTCAAGTGCCGGACTTTCCCTGTCCCCTGATCTTTGAAGCTGGACTCGGGGGTTTCACAGGCCCAGATGTCTGACTTTGAAAAGCTGCTTTGTGTTACAACCGTGGAGGTAGGCACTGTATTTCTTTTTATGCATTTGGGTTGTTACATATTTCTTCATTAAGATTTACCCCAAAAGAAATATATTAATAGGATAATACATCTCCAGGAGTTATGGTGTAGCCGAAGACAGCTGGGCTGAGCACTTTTACATAGCATACTCTTCTAGATTAGTACGCTTTCAGCCAATGGTTTTATATATATATATATATATA